>JAAXYW010000305.1:0-44255 GCA_036851895.1 Orthonychiurus folsomi
CACTCAACCCAGAATTGCAACTACTCCACGATTCCTTGTTCCCTAAATAAATTCCCTTGCAAATCCTCCTGGAAAATGCGGGTAGAAATGTGAATCTATGTACAGCGAGAAGGGCCCCCACCATTATTCCCATTCCACTTGAAGGAGTAAACAAGTGGGGCAGTCAGAGCAGCGTCGCATCGGGGCGGGAGGCGGGAGGGAACAACTAATGAGATTCCTGACTACTGTATTCTAACTTTGCCTTTTCTTTTCTTCCTTTTCACCAAAAAATCCCAGGCAACGCTCGGATGGCTAAAAGAATCAGTGAAGGAATTACGTCATGGACTGGTTGAAGTTTCTTCCTCTGTCAATGTGACCGGGCTCCTTCATATGAAGCAAGTTTGGGAGAAAGAAGGGCAGCGAGTGAACAAAGACTTTCAGTCCATTCAAAAACAAATTGAGAGTCTCGCCGTTGGACAGGCTCAGAACTCTGAAGCCATTCTTGAGTCAAAAGGGGATGTAGCCGACTTGAGAGCTTGGCAAGCCAAAATGGGTCAGAAATTGATTCAAGAGCAAACGTGGAGGGAAACAGGAGGAATGGATCACGTGAGTAAATTATTAAGAAGATGGACGGGGAAGGATGGACAGATTCTCCTTCCTCTCAGTTTGCCAAAACCATTAAAATCATAGCACTCACTTCAAAACACGTCCGTCCACCCTTCAATCCCAATTCTATGTAATATTTCAGACACGAGACAACTACGCCAAGGCCAAAGATGCTCCGATCCCCCTTCAGCGGATTTCTGAAAAAAATCCACTCTTCCCTTTGGAAAACCTTAACTTGTGGACTCAAGGGGAAAATCCCGAGACAGGTATTTAAATATTGAAAGCCTTGCTTACTTCTACTATGTGGAATAGCATGCCATAATATTTTGGATCCGACTCTCTGAAAACAACAAGGAGAGACAAGGGATAATGGAAATATTAATTTGTTTGTGCAGATGAAGCCGCGAGTAAGGAGGAACATCATCCCAGTCGCCATGGACGAAGGAAGTTGAGGAAGGAGATGAAGACAATGGAGAAAATGATAATGGAAGTCGTACATGATCAGAGTTTCCTTCACAAAAGGCTCACGAAGCTGGAAATGAGTGGGAAGACTACGAATGCTAATAAGATGTCTCAACTGGATCCCAATGAGGGAACCAAGGCTAGGATCTTTGTGGAAGATGAGGAAAATCAAATTCAGGATTTGAATCCCCAAAGCCTCAAATTGAAATCAAAGCGGAATTCGCGAGCTGTTGAGAATCATGGAGCCGCCGCATCCTTCCGCATTGCCAGCATTGAGCGCTCCATGGCTGACTATGCTAATACGCTGGAGGGGATTGGAGTTCAAGTCGAGTCCCTCAATGAGCTACGGAATTCCAATACACAACTATTCACGGCTCTTGAAGGTCTGGAAACTAAATACGACCAAAGAGTTGAAGGGCTCCAGTCAACAATGGCTAAATTAGAGGCCTCCGTCAGCTCTGCATCTGTGGCCAGTACAGAGTGTAGAGAACAGCAGGTAATTAAAATTAAGTGCAGGCGTAGACGGAGGAGTGGATTCTCTTCAATTTCGTGACGAGACTCATGATTCCTTTAATTCATTTCGCAGAAATTTCAATCTGGGCAAATACAAGGAATCCGGAAGGATGTAGTCAATTTGAAAGAGCTCTCGCATAGCAATTCCCTCCGAGTCGCATCCATTCAAAGTCAAATGGTCACTTGGGGAATTAAGACTTGTGTTCACGACAGTTCCGAGTCTATACAAAACATCAAAATTGCTGCTATTGAAGCTCAATTGAATGGAGAGGGAGCGGAACGACGGCTGTAGTTTCAACCCACGCATTTTCTCGTTAATATCCAAAACCAAAAATTCCATCCCGCAAATGCTCAATGCTTCATATTTTTGATAATAGCAATGATATGGGGACGCGCACATCGTACCCTTTCTTACTTACACTTTTTCTGTGTTTTAGTTTAGAGCTTGTTTTCATTCGAATTGCTGGTACAACGTAAATAATACTGTATGTACGTAATTTCATACTACATAAAAGTTACCATTTGTAATGTACAGCGAATAAGAAAGTTTGACACGCTTACGCATGCATGTTCCTTTGCGTATGCTAGAAATACGCGAAACACGCATTTAGATGAAAAAGTTCGACAGATCTAGTCATTGTCAAATTTCCAATGTATAAATTTGGTGGTGAAATTAATAAAAACATAGTTTTTTGATAGTTTGTTAAATTTTGATTGGTTTGTCTACTACCTTTTGTCGAGCTTCGTATCTGCAGTTCACTCTCAATTAAATGGCCACAAAATAGAATGGAATTTTCACAGGGGCAGAATTTTATAAATGACAAACACGGATTTGAATCCAAGACGGAGTCCTTGTTGTTGACAACACAGGTCCTCGTCCACGCTCAACAAGTTCAGTCGATTTGCTTTGTTTGTTTGTAAACTCGTGCATTAGAAAATCCATTTGTTGTGCTCAGTGGGTGTCCAGGCAACCCGGGTTACATATACGTCAGCACCGGAATCAAAATATCATACTAGAAAGAGCGCATCATTTGTGTCCTGTACTTTTGAATGTTAATGCACTAGCTTAACGCTAGAAATGAATAATGCATGCTTAATAAGTTAGGATTTTCTCCTCTACCCACACAGAATACTAATAAGAAAACAAGTCGTTAGAAAAGTTCAGGCAGATACTTAACGTTTACTCAAGTTGAATCACACAATTAATTTTAATTATACACATGTTGACATTGACGGAACAGCCTTATTTCGTACGACTGGGTTGGTTCGACATCAAATGGTATGAAAAGACCTGCTCATAAAATTACAAACTATGTCTGCATTACTTTGGAGATGATCCGAGATTTTTTACTTCTATTAATAACCATTTTATTCCTGCTTGGGGAAGTCTCCTTCCTTAATTGACCATGTTTACAGATTTGGAACGAGCATAGTTATTGAACTTTCAAATTTGTGATTTTCATACTGATTGGAAATAGAATTGAAGTTGATTGGATCCTTGTAGTCATAACTCTCATCACATAGACACAAATATTCAAATACAATTTATCCTAACTACACAATACCTGAGGTTGACATTAAGTTAAAATTGTTTACGAGTACGACATGGTGACATAAAGGACATTATTATTTTCACTAATGAGATAAGGAAAGTAGAATAGATTTTTTTTACCAACAACATCAAACGTCAATTAAAATATAATCTCCCTAGCTCTATCTTGTAAGCCGCGCTGGGCGCATCTTTCCATTTCATATATAATAATATGTCCTCCAGTCTGATTTTTTTCCTACGCACCATAAAATTTAAGGTACAGTATGCATTATATCATAATCATAAAGCAGGCAGAGATACAAGACATCAATTTAGTTTTTAGCAAGTGCAGCAACTGGTCCTATTGTTATTTGGTAGAGTAAGTCTTAGCTTAATGTTTGAAAGTGGTGCTTGGAAAGGTTAATGTGAGAGACGAGGCAAGTAGGACACTAATAATTCGATTCCGATTTACACGTAAACAAGATATGTTTTTCCAACCTAAATTCCACTTAATACCACATGATTTTGTTCCTTGTTAGAATTGTAATTTGGTTTGCAAAAGAGAGAGGAAAAGAGAGAAGTGCTGAGTTACAGTTACAACAGTCAATTGGAATAATTGGATTAGAGGATACTACGTGCGAGCTAACTTAATTTAAAATATTTGAATAAATACATTTGCTAATGAAACATTTAATTAACATGCAAGTTTACGTTAAAGGTAGCACTCCGTTTCTTCAATTTGCAAACCGGCACCTTGAAAACTGTTTCAGGTAACACCGTAGCAGCGTAGCTCTGTCGTATTTCCTCAACTTTTGAACTAAAATACAATTAATAAAATTTCCCAAGAAATAAAAACATGGTAATGAATGGGTAGTAAAGTGCCGAATGAAATACTTTCATGAAGCACACAATCAAATAGGGAAAACACACTCATGACCACACCGAGTACAACCTTGCAAAATAAAATTACAAAAATTGGAACTTCCGGGAAAATCACATTATTTAAAGCAATCCACGTAAGTCTCCGTACAGTGTCTTAAGTACGAGTGAGGACACAACAAATTAATGTGGTTATTACACGATTCAAATTGGGTTGACTAGAGTGACTCACGTTACGTTACGTTGAATATTGCGCAAAAAAATTACACACCGACATTTAACAACTAAACAAATTACAGCGAGTACTTAACTGGAATGTAGCGAGTAATACAAAATAAATTAATCATGCGAAATTAAAAACATGGACTTCCTGTTTCCGCCGAGTTTAATTAAGATGAACTTAATCAATAATGGGTGGGTCGTCTGTTTTAGCAGCTATAGCCGGCTGAGGGGTCGCCGGAGTTGGCTCATCCTCGAATTGAGGATTCTTCACTTCCATGTCTCCAGCCTAAAACCCCAAAAAATATAGTGTGAATTACTAAAGCAAAATCAATTTAATCCGACTCGGTCACAATTTTGCATTGCTATGCTCACCGGTGCAAGTCCTGGACATTCATAAACGGTGTAGTCCCCCTCCTCATCATCTTCCTCACTTTCCACATCAGATCCTCCGGACCCCGGACGTTCCCCTTGAATCGCTTGCTTCTGCAAAGCCGCCATTTGCTGTTTCTGATGTTGATAGTGATACATATGAGCGGACTGTGCAAGTTTTCGGTCACCTCCAGAAGGGCTTGGACTTACGTCTTTCGAAGGTCCCGTGACTCCATATGCAGGATAATCCACTTCTGCAGCCGCCTTGACTCTTCCGTTAATCCTAATTGCATTTTCAGAAGGTTAAATATGGAATGGTTCATTATGCATTATTTGAACAAAGAAATCCTATCCGAGTCATTGCTTACCTGTACCAGCATATCCCAGCAGCAATAATAGCGACGACCCCAGCAGCACTCCCTCCAGCAATCATGGCTTAATCAAGAATTTTTCCAATCAAACATTTTTCATAGACGTGCGCACAAAAATTCGTAAAGTGAATACGACATACCAATGTAATAGAAAGAAAATGGAGACTGTCCCGCCAAATGAGTTAAAGCTGGATCCCCAGGATGTTCAGCGGAATTGGAGGATTGCAATATGTGACTATGCTGGGGATCGGGGTCAGGCTGGAAGTCATCTTTCTCCACATCCGCATCCCCGTCACTTTTTTTCATGTGCGGTGCATGGTCAACCATAAACGGTGGATCCTTCGCAGGCCCGTCTTCAACAGCTGGGACAATGTCATTTGACATTTGATTCAGATCCTCCGGTTCATACTCTCGCACATTCTTGCCACTACTGCCACGATCCTCAGACTTGACATTCACATTTTGGGCGGAGCCCGGGTAATAATTTGGAAACTGATCGGCCGGAAGGTAAAATCGAACGTCATCCGGAGTGTAGCCAAATTGACGAGGTAAATCTTCCACTGCCGCCGAAGAACCACTCAAAGTCTTTGGTTCAGATGATCTCCCCAATCCACGCAAGTAATCCAATTGTGAAATATCAAAATTTGAAAATATTTCTTTATTATTAAAAAGATCCGGTCTAGAGGCAGCAGCCAAGGAAGCCAATTTGTCAATCAGTGCTTCTTCGTCTTCATCTAAAAAACAGACGTAGGCACATTTATACGTGGAGAAAGAAAAGAAGAGATTTTTAGATCCTCTCCTAATCAAATATTCCGAGCATGCCGTGTCCCAAGAATTCGACAAGGAATAATTCGAAAGAGAGTGAGGTATGCAGGATTTGATGGTTTTCTTGCGTGCAAATATGCACCAATAAAGACTTGAAAACTACAAACAAACCTGGATAGATGTGAGGCGCGGATTGGGCGAGAACAGCTCTCAGCAAAAGAAGAACACCGAAGCCCAAGGATGACAAAGACATGACTCCTACCGACGACTTATATTGTTGTTCTTGTCCAACGTCGAATTGAGGAATCCTAAGCGTCGGATATTCCTTCACTGCTGCTGGAATGAAACATTTTCCGGAAAAAGAATCATGGAAGGACTTTTGCTGCTGCTGGGATCAAGCGTCGAAGTAAAATCTCTCCTCCCTGTGAAGCTCCTCACCCCCGCAACTAATAAAATAAATGCTCTTCTCAAGTATCCTTGCCTCTCTGCCGTCACTCAGACAGACCGGAGTTGAGAGTCTAAAAGGAAATATGTAATCCCAGGAAAAGTTCCTTATGTTCCGTCCTCAATCAATAAAATCGGACGCACTGGGCCTGCGGAACTTTTACCCAGTGTGATCAATTTGCTTTTACGTCAGTCGGGTAGGAGTTCTCCAGGACACTGGCTACATTGTGGATATAGGAGAAGGTCTCCAGTACGCAACATCCACTTTTGTGGTCATGGAAAGAGGCTGCCTGGCAATCACCATCACCCCTGTCAGTATCCACACGCCAAACGTTGGTAATCCCCTCCTAAACTTTACTCAAGCTGGAGAACTCCAACTCCCGTGAATGTCTCCCGCAACCGCATCCCAATCACAAATAAAGGGCAAGAGTACGTGCAATATGCTTGCTATTAAACACTTGCGAATGTAACAGTCGATATTGTTCTCCTTGGCTCTAATTGCTTTGCTTTTATCACTACCCTACAGACCCGCATCGTCCCCTTCTACTTAATCCAATTTAATCTCGGCAAACCAGCATCTGGTGTACGCTTTGCATCCATACATGTAAATCCCACAGGATGGATTTTCTCATGTTAAAATAAATAGAGGAATTTTCCGTAATCGGTTACAAACTTTTATTCCACTTCGCGTTTAATCCTTTACAATACTTACCAATGTCTATTAATTCATAAAATGTAGATTTGACAGCAGAACGACAAATACTATTCTAAAATTTAATGTAAAAAGTCTTGGGAGTATTACTCTGGCGCAGTAAGTAAGTAGTAGCTAAAGCTCATTCATCCATACACAACCGTTTGGATTTTCGCTTTAAAGTATAGTATCTATCAATTTGCAGCATATTGCATTCCTATCTAAAACCAGTACAGCTTCTCAAAAAGCTTAATTTAAAATGCAAACAATTATTCCAAGTATATGTACACAGATAAACTTAAAACTCCATTACTTCTCTGGTGTAAACATGTGTATTCCCTATTAAACTAGACTTTGAACACAATCATACAAACCAGACCCGGACCCAATGCACAGAGAGAACGAATTCAACACATAAAATATAAAATTCATTCTTACATTCCGGCACAACAGAAGGCGAATATCCGTATTTGATTGCCCTTGCTTGCCGATTCTGTGGTAAATAAAATGTTCTGTTAACCTTAATGGTTTGGTCTGTTAATCAGTAAAAAACATGACAGTGTAATGTCCTATAAATACTCGTCAGGAGTAAAGAATTTAGATATAAAAATTAGATGGATTATTATGCAATTGATGATTTGACATTTACGAAGCGCGTGTTGAGCCACACCTTACATTACAGCACACTTCTGGCTTGTTGCAACCCAAAGTTTTGCAACAGCTTGCACATTTTATTAAAAGCAATTTATATACTAAAACTAGATTAGACGGCTACGAACTGTACAAATGTTCAACTAACGCAGCGTATAACCTAGCACATAACTACTCAATTAACTAGCACACCAGAAAGGATGTCAACATTAGGCAAATTCGCTTGCTTTTCTAGAGAAATTCCTACCGTGTTAACTACAAAATGTATACAAAATAGGCACAACTGACACATAAACACGAGATAATGGTCTAGATCACGACAAAACACTGTGCCCTTATTAAATAGCCTTAAAATTAAGCTATTCTACCTTTGAAATGCACAAGCAATAACAGTACTTCACAAATGCAATTGGACAATTCCTGAATGAACAGCATATAACTTATTTGGTTACTAATCAGGAACTTGAATCCACTGAGTGCAAATAAATGCATCGTTTTCTTGGCATCAAAACTCTGAACTTGAAAAGGAAGGCTTTGCGCTTTTCTAGTAAAATTATATGCGCCCCACCCTATCTTCAACTTCTTACGGTACGATAGTCTGTTGAGCATAAAAGGCAATATTCTGTCCATATTTAATGAAACATTGCACAGACCTCAGTTAGTGAAAATGCCTGATCCTGATCCAATTTAAAAGTCTGTTAAATTCCTAAAAGGCCAATTATTGCAACTTATTGTTAATTGTGCCGTTTTCAAGTTATTAAAAAATATTAAGACCAGAACTGACCTTTCTAAAAAATTTATATATCTGAATTTCCAAAAATCATTTCTATTCTTTGAGGATAAGGTTTAGTAAGAAGTTTAAAAAACTGAATGTGACTGCTTTGCCAACCCACTTTGTCACCCAAAAACCCTACACAATAAACAGGTACTTAAAGTTATTCAAATGTGCAAACTGACTCACACTTTGATAAGAAGAAATGCAAGGTTAACGAAAAATCTCGTCCCACGGATTTTACATTAGTTACTCGTTGAGCAAGGGATTGTAGTTGTTAAAAAGCTATAAATGAACGTCCCGCATTTATGACCCACCTTTCCTATTTTAATATGCTTGGAGAAGTTTTCTAGCCAATGTCGATTATCAATTGAAATTTTTGACGATTAGATTGTACGCCTAGCGCCGCATTGCCTTTTAAACTAATGTTAGATTAAACAGAATCACTACTGGATCACAACGGCCCATCTAGCGGTTAACATATAAGGTTATACGGACGTATGAGGTAGGAACAAAGCCTTCTTCCGTAGAATTATGACGTCGAACTCTTGTCCAACCATCCCCTTGATCCAGTTCAACCACAAATAATTGTTCGTGGTCCGCCATTGGTATGCTTCCTTCCGATGTGGCTAAAGACAATAAAAAACAACATTTGTTAATACTCATTCATATTCATCGGATCTAAATTTCAAATTCTCACCTTCGAATGGATACAAAGCCTCACAAGTACCGAGAACGGGGAGTGGGTCTTGCTCATAAAAGTCATTGTTGTCGGCATCAATGTGCTCAAAGTCTGAGTCAGGTAAACTTGTATGTGAAGTACTAATTCCAGATTCCGGGCTGTTGGACGACCTAGCCAAAATCAAATATAACTTTACAAATTGTCGTATGTGACACAGTACTAATTATATAACAAATGCGGAATGATTAGTTGCTTCACTGGAGTGGGAAAACCTTTAAAATTGATGACATACAATGATACAAAAAGCTACGTGGTTATCCGGAATGAGTAAATGCACATTAAAATTTTGATATAGATTAGTTGCTCAATTGTAAAGTTGGTACAACAAACTAAATGTGGTAATTAGAGCAGCGCATTTTGGTGACCCACCCGTAGCCATGTGACTGAAGAGGCGTTCCTGGAATAGAGGCCTTATGGTTATTGCTCAAATCCGACGCACTTCTACTGAGAGATTCATCGGACCCGCTACTTCTGTGCTGTGAATTTCTGGTCCCATTTTGTCCATTGCTTGACAAATAGTTTGACTGGGCCTGAGGCATGTCTATTTCACTCATGTAGGTTTGATACTTTTGCAGTTCTGCTTGAAGCGATCGCAATCGCTGCATATTTTCACGCAGCTGACCCTCGATGGCCAACGGATCTCCTAACTGTGGATTTTGCTGATAAACTGATTGCATTTTGACAAGCCCGTCCCTATAAAAATAGAATCCCAGATTAGAGTCTGATCTTTACAAGTGTAAAAAACATATAGTGCAATGTATTACTTCGCAGCGTTTTCCTGTTGCAGCTTCCCAAGGTATTCATCAATTTTTCCTTGAATCCTTTTCCGCCTTTGGTTTGGAGGAAGGTCACTGTAATCGTCTCGAGCCTCTCCAGCACCAGGCTGAATAAGTCAACAGAAATTGTTAAACAAAAGCTTCGAAATTGCAATTTCGTCAATTAACATTACCTTTGCATTTCCAAATATTCCAAAAATGCCCGATCTCTTTTTCATTTTCCCAGAGGACAATGTTCCCTTATAAGTCAGGCTATGACTGTCGGGCCTTATAGAGTTTCCATTGAGACCGTTGATATGAGGAGGAGGTGCTTCCCCACATTTGATGGCACTCAAATCTTCAAAGGGAATGTCTTCAGGGGGCTCAAAGCCCGATTTGAATCTCTCTATTACTTGTTGTGCGTCCTGTGAATAAAAACAAACATACTGTACTGCTCGTAAGAGTTACAACTAGCAGGTATTCAGCTAAAGTTTAAGAATACAGCGATCAGGCTTCCGTTTTGTATTTACACAAAAATTCTCATTCAAACATGTAGAAATTGCACGTGTCACAAGACTTAGAAGTTTGGTTATTGTTTTACTACATAAAATGGTGTGCAGAACACCTCGGAAGCTTCCGCAAGTACTCCTAGTCAAAATATTGACTCCTCTAAAAAGGAAGGATATTTTAAACTTACCAGTCGGTCATCAATCTCGTTTCCTGCTCGAAGAATTCCATCCAGACATGTGTTTACTATTGGGTAAACGTTCTTCTCAGTTTCTGTTGCTTGTTTCAAAAAGTTTTTGACGCATTTGATTCTTCTCTCGTCCAAATCCTGAAGCCCTTGGAACACCGAAGGCATCAATGATTTATAGTAGGCATTTTGAAGTTCATTCGATTTGTCCAACTGTGGAAAAGATATTGCATTTAGAAAACAACACTTAAGGGAAGTCAGAGATTCAAATGACTTCATACTTGATTTGCGTATTCCTTTTTACTGTCTTCGCATTGCTGGGATTTGTACAAGCTCTGAAGTCTTGTTTTCTCAACTTCCGCCCTTGAAAGATTTAAGTCTGCATCGGCCCTTTGAAAACTTTCAAGTGCTTTTTCAGATTCACGAAACGCTTTCTCATAATTCTTTTTGGCACGATCCAAATTGGCTAGTTGGTTCTGGAGATTAACTTGATGTCGAGCCCCGTCTGCCAAGTGTTTCTTTTTCTCCTCCTTAAACTCTTTAATTCGAGAAAATATATCCTTAATGACACTCGCTGCCAGGGATTCGGCAATAATTTCATGTTGACCAGCCAAGTCGTTCATTTCGTTGAGCATGTCTTTGAAGGCCTTGCATGATGTATACCTAAAATTAAGACAAGTCATTCGAACATTAGGAGTGTAGGATGATGAGCAAGTCAACTGCAATTTACTACGACCTCCAACTTTGGCAGCAAATGACATATGACTTGCTATTCACATTCGTGTCTTACAAGTCATACGAGTCGTTATAATTCATCTACGTCGGCAATACTTCAAAGAGCAAATACCGTAACCCTTGTCCTATCTGTCACATATTTGACGTGAGAGTATATTAGGATTCCGCAAAACCAATGTACATAATAATTTCAAATCACTGGTTAATCATTTAAATCTTTAAATTTACTCAGTCGCATATTTAAATGACAAAAAATAATAAGAGTACTGCGCGGAGTATTGGGAATTGGGATAACTATTGTAATGGAAACATTATCACATTATGTACCCCATTATAAAGGCGTAAGCAAGTATCCCTTATAAATAGAATAATAATTGTCGCTTCTGGTGATGAAAATTTAAAAGTAGTTCCAAAATTCCTATTATAAAATATTTATAAAATTGGAACAATCCCTATTAACTGCTTCTAGAGTGTTGTTATTTAACGTTTATGTGCGAACTGTCATCAGGACCATAAATTCATTCTCTGAGAGTTCGTTCGCCTTGAGACAAACAGACATGTGTAGAAAGAAACAAAAGGATTGACAAAAGTGACGTACTGGAAGTCTTCCTCTTCCTTCTTCTTTGGTTGATAAGTCTTGACAAGCTTCCTGCAATGACAACAAAACTCATGAGATTGAGTTCAAACTCGTCTAAACTTTTTGGTACATAAGATAAAGGATACACACGCATTCACTCTCCCAGTCCCAACCACCCAAAAGCCGCCCTTTAAATTCTCATAGGATGCCGTAACTCAGCGCCTGGCCCATTTAAATCAGGCTCAATTTTATTTTTATTTTATACTAACTGAGCACACCATTTCAATTTCATAAGGGAACCTTGCCGGCAAGTAAACTAGGGTGTGCTCCCATCGGTTTACAACGTGCGACAATCGGATAGGCTGCTTAATTTGTAAGCCTTTAAAGGAATTCAAGTGAATTTTCCATTATGGCACTTGAATAACCGAGGGAGGAAATTTAGATTAGGAAAGCAAAAAAAAAACATAATGAGTAAGTTCGTTAGTTTGGGTGTCTGTGAATGGTTAGAAGAATATTTGCATGAAAGCTGGTCTCAGATAAAGAGGGTAGTGAAGCGAAGTCAATGTGTGTGCTTACATTAGGAAAGGAAGCAGTAGTTCAGTACATTCAAAATTAAGAAATGAGCTAGCAACATGGTTGAACAGGGTTTGATGTTTTTGTCGGGGTTGGGCCATTGCACTACACGTGCTAGAGGGGAAACCCTTCCTGCTGTGCTCCTTTACTTTTAAGAGTTTGTAAGAGAAGAGGCAACCAAACCAATAAGCAAAGCAACTTCTGAAAAGCTCCATTCATAACTTCGGTTATTGATTATTTGAACGGGAGTAAAAGGATCCCAGATGTTTTTTTTTACGTCTCGTCTTACCTTAATCTTCCAGCATACTCGATTTCTATTGTCGTTCTGTCACGAAGGAAATGGCCATACCGCTCCAGAAAGTCGATCCCTTTCTGGGTATGGTTCGACACATTCTCGTACTGATCCTGGAAAAATTAATAATAGAATATTTAAGAAAAAAATACAGAAATAATATGGCACAGCGTTTTCAATGTATATGACAAATCAGAGTTACTAGTGACGGTGACCCGATTGACCTTGTGGTGGAAATTAATCGAATCAACATCTAACTTAGCCCTAGGTAATACAAAATCCAAACGGCAGATGGTTTCTATCAATTTCTCACATCTGATTCCCACAAAGAGGCAAACCCCCTTAACAGACGTAACAAAGTAGCAGTTAAAAGAGCCTGCTGGCTTATTAAGCATTCCAATTTTTTTTAGCCATCAGAATTACGTAAAATTGGTCAACATTCCATTTCCATACAAAAAAATAGGAATCACAATGCCAGGGCCCAATCTCACTCAAGGTGGAATGAGTCATTATTTCTTTTTTTCTGCTCCACTTCTTCAACACAGCCGAGTAAAAATCTCTACTCTGATAAGAATCCACACGTGGACTGCAGGCAAGCACTACAATAATAATCTCTACCATTTAGACAAGTTTGTCACAGTTGGCTGAACATTTCGACTAATATCTAATGTCCACGTCATTGCCATTTTCACCTTCCGTCAACACTCAGCAACTTCACAAAAACGAGAAAATCCAAACCTGCTTAGCTCAGCTAAAGGAGTCTCTTCTCCAAAACATTAGAGAAAAGATATTTGCAATTCAAGACACCATGAAATGACATTCCTGTAGACTAGAAAAGAATATAAATCCGTGTCACACACATTCAACATCTTAAAACTTCATTTCTTGCCTAAATTCGCAGTTATCCACACGAATTGCGGCAGGATAAGTATTTCCTTAAGCATGCATGCTCCATTTTGCAGCCTTGGCCCGTCAGACCGTGTCTTTTTTTTAACCAGCATGTCTTCGTTTACAAAACAAAAACTCATTAACGACATCATGTAATATTGTAAGAATTTGTAACATTTTTTTAGCCCATCTGTTTGTGTCTATATGCATGATGCTGGTTAAGTTCTCAGGACATTCCCACCTATTACCTCAAAGAGGAGAAATACAAAGTCCAAAAGGAAATTCTGTCATACAAATCCCTTCCTTCTTATCTACCGCAATGGATTTGGATATTGACGAAGTTGCCATTTAAAAATATCCATTAAGTTGACTAACTTGCTTTTTAAGCTGTGCAGTGCAGTGCAGCCATGCATAGGACCTTGTGTAAAGAGTCGGAAGGGACGACTGAGAGGAGATTTGCAAGTATGAGTTTACACAAAAAGAACTCCATGCGCCACGACGGAAAAAGAATGGAAAGTGTTTAGGAGTCAGTCGAACAGGTAGGACAGGACAGGTAGAGAGGAGAGGATTGTGGATTGGATTATTATTCTAAGAAATGAACTTCAAAAGCTCACAAAGGGGTGACAAATGGTGTTGGGAATGAATTTGAATGCGTAAGCATGAGCATGACATTGCAAAGGAAATTAGCCAAAAACCTAAAAAGGAACTTATTGAATAACTTTTAACTCAGTTCAGCCGAAAAATCACACCGCTCTCCGCGTATTTACATTTATGAGTGACATCCGGCATTCTGCTTCCCCAAAATCTAGTAAATAACAACGCATTTCCCTTTCAATAATTCCCGAGTAAACCTTGAGTTTTGGCAGGGAAATTCTTTTCGTGGTTTTTCAGTTTAACTAAAAATTATAAGGACGTTCTCCTCAAGAAATTTACCGGCCCACCACGAGGTAACATTTCCAAGACACGTAATCTATTTATTTATGACCAACTGACAGCTAAACCATAGTCAACCATTAAGCAAAACTATTCATGAGATCAAAATCCAACACAATGCAATTTGAGTATACCGTTAAATAAATTAACGAAATGCAGCTTAGCTGTAGGGGTTCAACTGCAAATTGCTTTGCGGCAAGCCAGGGGCTAATTCCTACAATGTTAAGCCGAAGATGAAAAAAGACAGCCGGGCCCGCTTATCGGAATTAAATCACAAATCAATATGAACCACATATTATGCAAGATTGTATTACTTCGTGAATTTAAATTAGCCGAAACTAATACGGCGGGATTGAAATTACAATTCGATTGCCTTTTCCTTGCAGTTAATTAAAAAATCATTTCCTTCACGAACCGATCATCATACTAGCATTCTTCACACAAGGAATTCATTACAAGGCTGTTCCTATGAACTACTTTTTGAGAATGCAAAGCAGGAGGGGAAGGGAACGGGTATAATTTTCTTAAACTCAACCTAATCAACCTCTATAATAAAAGCTGCGGCTTTGGATTTGTAAATGTACAGTGAGGAAGAAGATCTATGGATGAAGTTGAAACACTGTCAAGAAACTTTGGTGAAGAAGAAACAGAACGCGGTCCACACCCATATGAGAGAAGAACACATACATGCCCTCCATGCAAGGGAAGAAGATGAAGGAATAATGTTAGCGGTAAATCAGCCTTGAAAAGGTGTGTCAATTGACTGACTCTTTCGTGTCTGGTAAATTAACATGAACTCAACCCCGACTCAAGCTCACTTTATCAAAAACGCACAAGACACACATAAACTTGTCCAAGTTTGATTACAATCTATGTAAACTAAAAACAAATTCGTGATGTACGTAAACATTCCTACACCATCCCTACCCCAGTCAACGTTGAAAGGTGAATGTGTCATGTGTCATCAATAGCTATGAGTTTCACTTGTCATGCAATGGAAGTAAACAGCAATTAAAATTTACCCAGGGAAGATCGGGAGGTAGCATTTACAATTCTAAGTTTTAAGAGGCTGATCAGATCTACAAGTGCTCACAAAGCCTGTTCCAGCATGTTTTATTGTTTATTCGAAATTTAAAACCGTTTCAGAATCCCTTGAAGTTTATGCACAAAATCGTCCAAATCAAATCTACACTTAAACAAATTAAGAAAATCATTCCCCTTAATTTGTGGAAAATTTTAAACACGAGTACCAGTTAATAATATCTGGGTTGGGTTGTTCATCATTCTGAATCCTTTCATTAAAGTTAGTCAGTCGGAGCGAAGAGAGCTTGAAATTACCTATTAGGCGAGGTGACTTTAAAGATGCCGTTACTCATTCAAAGCATTTCACACTAAATTCAATGGTGCGGAGCCAAAGTCATTGTATGGAGAAAAATAGTACAGCTTAGGCCTCTAAGGTATAAATCCAGAGATGAATACCGTGAAAAACGATATTAATTAATACAATTACAGCTCTTTAGAGTACAATGCAAGTAGGTCTGAATTTCACCGCGAGTCAATGTTTGATCGTATGAATCAAATTCTGTTATTCATCGTCATAATATTTACTTGATGACCACATATGTACAAAGCCGCTTCCTAATAACTTTTGGCTTACATCAAAGATAGTGAATCATATGGTATTCATGTCATGTAGTGCTACAAATTGTAATTAATATTTAAGGTCACCAGATCAAAATCTTCCAACAATTTAAGTGTTCCTTTGCGCCCAATCAATAAAAATGATTGGACCACAGATCAACATTCCATAAGTTGACTAATTAATATGCTGATAACTTCAAAAAACATTGTTAAGGCATAGGACGAGGACGATTAACAGAAACCTGCACAAATTACGTGCATGCCATAACAGTTATTCACACGGCTATTTGTCTCACCAAACAGGTGAAGATGATTTCAATGAAGAAGGCCAGATCAAAACACTCGACTTTCTCAAAGAGCATAAAAGCTTCTTCCAACCACGGATCCATGACACGATAGTCGATCGTCTGACGAAGTATGAATGAAAAAGCGTGAGAGGAGCAAGAGTTGAAGTCAATGCTACAGCTAACAGCAAAGGAAACGAATAATTGAATGCATGGAGTGGATCCTCTTTCCTTTAATTTTTCATCCTCATCCTTTAAGCATATTCAGAGAAACTTATTCAAGGCAAACCCTAAAATCTGACTGACTTACTATCATTTCTAATGAATCGAGGTTAAACAACAAGTGCCATCGTCAAACATGCAATGAGAAGCCGGGAAGCCAAAGCCACCGATTTACTACCTTGGATCACGTATCAATTTCAAAACCATTGAAAATCCGTAACTGGTTATGTTGATCTTGGGTTCAAACCTCACAACTAAACAAAATTTTGACTCTTTTATGTTTACTACTATGTTCCCAAAGTTCAACAGTCGGTTGCTCACAACATGCAATCTTGAATTATTTGTATGCGAGAGAGCTCTGCCTGTTGTAACAATAATCCCGTGAGCAATGTGAACAGGAATGTTGAAGAAGTGCGGTTCGTAAACACAGAGATGATCGGGAGTCGTTTAAAATTCAGACAAAGTCCTTGTGTCCTTAAGCGAACTAAAATGGCAAATGTATATTCTTTACCATTAATTAACGAACACCGAGTGTAAAAACCTGATCAATTTAAAACCCTTGAACTCATCCCTCATTCAACTGCAATAAATGTATTGAACTTGTTCGACTCGACAAGTTCACACATGATAATTGTACATAATCTAATCTGTGTGGAGCGATTAAAAAAAAGCAACAATTGTGTATAATTGTTTTATGATTGCTGCATAGGTGCTCGTCAACTTATCCATGAATTATTGATTGATGAAAGTTAAGCTTAGGATAACACTTAAACAAGAACTATCTCTCTTTGGAATAATTAGATTTTAATTTTTTGTCTCAACCTCAAACCAAATCCAGGGTCGCTAATAAACTAAAGCTAAACTTACGCCAACCATTTCTTCTTACTCTTCTAGTCAACTTGTCTGGGTGATTTGGCCATTAAATATATGTACTTGCAATTAAATTAAATTAAATTTTATAATATTTGAGTACAGGAAGAAAGCAGACTGCAAAAGGCGTGAGAGAATATCATCACAATTCATTGAGATTAATGTAGACATGAACAAACAATAAAAACGATAAAACAAAAGGACGTGTAGTGTTCTTGAATGTTGCACGGTAATATTTCGATTCATAAATTATTCAGTACTGCTCTGTCTTTACTTTACTATTGTTCGAAGGCGGCAGCTTGCTTAAGACCTCAAAAAATCAAAAATGCGAACACCAATTACGTGGAATGTTTTAAACTGAGACCAAGCCAGAATAGAGAGGGACGATTTACGTGAACCGCTTATAAATATTAATTGCAAAAGAATATGAGAGCACGAAAGAATAAGCAACATCCCTTCCATCTGAAGGACTTGATTCTAAACCCTTCTTAGACAAGGCAAAGAAGCTCAGCCAACAACAGAAAAATTGGTTCAGTTTAGCAATAAAATTCTAATTTCGTAACATTATACAACTAAAAAATAAATCTTAATCCCCTTTGGGTGCGCATCCATGAAAAAAGGAACTAATAAATACTAACATTCAGTCCAGTGTGTCATTTTCAGAAGGGGCGGCAATCTCCTAACTAACCAAATTATTGGAAACATTACATTACATTATTGATAAGAAAAAGGCACAATATAAGATGGTGAGATCCTTGCTAGCTAAGGAGTACCTCCGGGAATTCTAGGGGATACGTGTTACTGTTCAAACACCAGCAGGGAGATCGGGGATCACAAGTAAACCCGAAACCAATTTCACGTCTGTCGGTGAGTCATACGACTCCCACCATTTTATAAACACGACTCATGCACACGCCTTACACGGGAACACGGATAGAAAAGGAAGGGAACCAAGTTCATTTTTGGTAATTGCAGAGAGTTACGGTTTTATGATGTCATCTTGCACACTCGTACTTCAGGCAACATCAACGGTTTCCTCCCTCCTTTTTCTTCTCCCTGTTTGCTATTATGGAGTGACCCTAAATAGACGGTCATTCTTCACGGGAAAAATGTGTGCCTTACCTTCACTTTGCAACGCACATAGCAAATACATACGGTTAGCACGTTAATCCAATTTAAAAGAAAGTAAGGTTATTGTTGAATAAACTTTATGTACGACATCGAAGCGATCAATCGATAAATATACACTAGAGCAGATAATAAGATACATTAAAGTCATCTGCCGTACCAATCTGTACTTTCGGCAATGAACTTCGGAGGTTAAACAGACATAAAGAAACTCCTTGCCGAAAGCAAAAGTCAAACGCCGAAAAGTTTTAAAAGCTGCCATTTATTATTAAGAGCTCCAAATACACCCGACTAAGATTTCTTGGTAATCCGGCATCCTTACCAGGATAAAACTTCCAGCTGAAATTCCTTACTATCCTGAACTCCATATCCCCAGAAGACTCATCAGCAAACCAGTTGAACCTTTCCTCATAAATAACCTTGTCCTCAGGAGCCAGACAAAAAAACTAAGTAGTTTCTCAAAAAGGTGCATACAAAACAAGAGCAAGTGTAGTACTAACCTTGCCTACGACTGGATCTCCATATCCAAATTCCTTGCCTTAATTCTCAACCCTTTTGCTGTCAGCTCAACAACTGAGCTTTTCAACTATAATACTACCGAGCAGGTCAGCATCAAGTTTCGGAGAGGAGAATAACAACAATACATTTCCATTTCACCTGGTTTGTAGCCAAGAATTTAGACTCAGTTCGGTCTTATATCTTTAGCAGCCGAGTTGCCAGCCAGCCAACCAGTCATTTATATTGGCTGCTTTAAACTACTTTTTGTAGCTTCAAACCTAAAGAGCGCATATGAGCGGCCAACGCCCATCCTCAAATTGGTACATATAATGATGCTACCAAATTGAAGCATATTCCCACTAGCCACATGCAAAATATACAAACCATTTGCATTTGGGAGAAGCATCTTTGATTAATACATGCTGGAAATTTGAATCAAGCGTATTGCTTCAAATACTGTCAACACTGTTAATCAGGATTAAAATTTGTCACACTATGAATACTATGAAATAAGCACAGCTCGTGCGTTTTATACAATGCAATTGTAAACTGGCAAAACAATTGCTTTTTTTGGGAAGAGAAATTGTAAAGGGCGTGAGACCCGATAGATTCCCAGCTTAAAATTGTAGGATGACAACCACTATTATGCCGCACCGTGCGACACACGAACTATGATGCCCTCCTATTCACATATTATCTAACTCGACCTTAAAGAAGCCATGTACAAAATGCTAAAGATTCGAGTTAGCTAGTACCAGTACATTACACTGCCAATCTGCCGGTACTGTTAAGAATGTTGTAACCGTTGAAAAACTTCTCACTCCCTCATTTCATTGTAAATATCCCTCTCACGTCGCTCTCACACAGAGTAAAACCATTACGAAATGAGTAAAGAGCAGAAGCGGTGCTGCTGCTTGGAGTCGGGAAAAAGCTCACAACAATCACAAAATGAGTTTGGTGAGTGGAGCCTGAATTTGGTAATGGAGCTTAGCCTAAGTTACGTTTCACCAGAAGTAAAACTTTTCCAAACTGTTATGAATATTCGTGGATGCGGACTGAGTTATAACGGGTATTTCTCATTATCTCATTTATTATTGTCATCATTCATAGTTAATGCTAGGCGAATAATTCTGAGTGCGTAAAGTCTCGTCTCTCATGTGAAAATTACTGCGCAATTTGCAGGCCGAGTCTCAGTGAAAAAGAAAAAAAGTCGAAGGAACCTTACTTGTGTTTTGAATACTACACATTTCCCTTTCCCTTGATTCATTAATAATGACTACACATCAAGAACAAACCGAACGAAATCTTTATGCAAACAGCGAGCACAAGGTTGAATTGCAATGTATCATTGTAATAAACCTTCAAATACAAATCAATCAAAACAACACAGAAAATGATGATGCCTAATTAAATGATCGCTAAAATCAGATCACACCTTTGTTTCTCACCTTGACATATGTAAATCTGCACAACACTTTACTCAATATAGGAATGCACTGATTCTGCATGGTCCTTCCTACGCGGAAGTCTTTGGACTAGACTCAGTCAATTAGCCAACTATTCCAACTGTTAATGTTTTTGATTGCCTGCCTGCCTTTTACGTTCGCTGTGCAGTTTAAACTCACGCACCTGAGTTAAGACTGTCAGAAAGATCTTGTTGTCAGTGGAAAACTATAAACCTTATCATGCTCACTGCCATTGTGTCTCAAAAGGAAAAGCTGTCAATATTTCTAGTCAACTGTCCTGCATTCCATTCATATCGCGACAACTTAACTGTTCTTCATTCCCCATGTTGTGTATAAACTTCTAATATTAGAATCATAAACACAATCCCCGTACCGTCTTTCACACAGGAAGGCAGTTTTTGTAGTACAGGTAACCGGAACAGGATGTGCCCATCGCCTTGAGTCCTTGTCTATTACTGTATGCATTAACATTAATCCTCTGTGCATCCAACGAAGGGAAGTGAAGAGTCTCAAAGCTTAGTCAGTGTGTACTTAAAGCTAGCATTGTGTTTCGAATAATTAGAGATGGGTGGGATTGGGATTTCGGGTTTATACACAAAAATAGCTTGATCATGATTACAATTTAAGAGAATGTGTCACAATAAAACAGAAAGAAATGACTTAATGATAAGATATCTTAAAGTTTCTTGGACCTATCCTTTTCTGCATTCTCTTACCAAACAGTGGAGAGCAGACAATGACAATAATGTTGTAAGGGGGTCATAACCAAACGACGAGCCCAAGAGCCCCAACCCCAAACTAAGCTAAAGGTAACATTAACAACACGTTACAAATGAATTGAGTTATCATTTCTCCACAGACAGATTGCTCAATACTTTAAATATCCATCCACTATCCACTCATTTAAGGAAACCCTATATTTGGAGTAAACAGCTCTGGTAGTTTTGCAAATGAAATCGCAGTTCATTTACAGCGACAACGACACGACAGATTCAAAGAAATCCGAGTCAGACAAAATTCCCATGCAATTAGTTCACACCCTTGTCTTTCTGTACCCCAAACTCTTTCACCAAAACGGAAAATAAATATTAAGCCCAGTCATTCTCATTTCCACCACCACATTTACTACCAACTTGCAGATGTAGTAACTTAAGCCACAAAATTGGCTTGAAACACGATTGGGATAATCCCACTATTCCACTTTCAACTGTGCCCGATGCGGTGGTTTTTTACTCTAATAAAAGAAATCACATCTTCCAATCCCAGTGAGCGCTGCACTAAATGCAACATCTATTTTAAACCCCAACTTAAAACAAGGGGAAACATGTAAAACAGAGAAGCCCTGCCTGCATTTGCCAGCATTTCATCAGAAAACTGAATATGCAAAAACCGCATGACAAGATGACGTTACTAAGTGCGCAGGGCGAATCTGAATCAGGGATTTGTGCCAATTGCAAATCAAATTGACTACAGCAGACAGACAAGACTTAAGATAAGAACTTCCACAATACAATTTCGACTTTAAGAATACTAGATTTATTTGATAGATACAAACTGAGATTCTTGCAGTCGCAGTGATGTACAGTCAGTATTCAGTATGCATTAATTATTAAGTTAAACTGTTCAGTCCTCTGAATTAATTCAATTCATCTGCTGTCCGCTATTAGGCGAAAAAATAGTCAAAATGAATATTATAATTTTAATACTGAAAACTAAAGAAATGTTGTCAAGTACGAGTGATGCTTAATACTTGGTACAGCAGGTTCAAATTCCCGCTACCGCCATCCGTATCCAACACCAAGGCGTTTTTAGCCCTTCGCCCTTCATTAGTTCTAATTGCATGGAATTTCAGACAAGACAAGAGTGAGAATGGATATAAATGGAATGGACATCTGGTTTTACAGAGAGTGAAATATGCAAGATAGCTCTCTGAGTAAGTAAAATACAGGATTCAGCCCAGCCAAGCAAAAATAGAATTGACTGAATTGAAGACAGAAACAACCGACAACAGAAAGGATGGATGAAAAACGTCTAACCGAGCAAATATTAAAAATTTTAAAGTTAAGTCTAATGATTTTGCACCGTACATGAAGGGCGGAGTTTCTGGTTGCACTGCATATTGGTCGCTGTCAATGTTTTCTGTATTGTGACCAACTCACCAAACGGATAAATGACTAAAGGATTGAAATGTCATTCGACAATGTAATTTTGCAGACTGACTAATAATTTCCATGTTTACTCTCGACGTTTTCTACTCAACCGACAAACCCAAGGCCAGATATGTAAATTAGATCTGTAATGCTCTCTATGTCATTAGTGTCACCCTTTTGCGTCCTTATCGCTAGCAAATACTGTGGAAATAATAATTATGCAAGCGCAGATTCAAAAACATCCAATACGTTAATACGTTAAGCTAAGAGTCAGTTGATTTGGGACAGGCGTCATTCCGTTCAAATTGATATTTGCCAATTGCAGCGCAGCAGTAAATGATCCAGATGACATCCTGCCTAGTCCCTTCAAGTTTGACTAAAAAGAATGTCATTCGACAATGTAATTTTGCAGACTGACTAATAATTTCCATGTTTACTCTCGACGTTTTCTACTCAACCGACAAAGCCAAGGCCAGCTATGTAAATTAGATCTGTAATGCTCTCTATTTCATAGTGTCACCCTTTTGCAATAAGCGTCCTTATCTCTAGGAAATGCTGTGCAAATAATAATTATGCAAGCGCAGATTCAAAAACATCCAATACGTTAAGCTAAGAGTCAGTTGATTTGAGACAGGCGTCATTCCGTTCAAATTGATATTTGCCAATTGCAGCGCAGCAGTAAATGATCCAGATGACATCCTGCCTAGTCCCTTCAAGTTTGACTAAAAAGAGCATAGCACACAACACACTGCACTAACAGCACATGTTACTGTTTGACCACTGAGCGAGATTGTTTATCATGACACCATAAACCTATACAGGGAGATGATTCATTTATTTTTTATCTAGCTCGTTCATAGGAGCAGATGACCTTATCAATTGTAGGCTCCGACACCCCTGGGAGTCTGGGATATCAATTCTCAATTGGAAGTATTTAATCGGACAAGAGGAGGCATATGAGGCAAGGCAATAATTACACTGTACTAACTGTATTGCATATTGATTGCTCTCTTGCTATTTCCCTGTTGTGCCAAATTGCATAGATCGATTATTTATTTTGATCGAAGTGTTATTGACGTTTTACTGAATTCGATTGCTGATCAATTGCAAGTTGAATTACGTCGATAACTTTAAACTTTGGTAGTAAACACTTATTTCAATATCTGTGCAGGCCTATAACACATGATGATTTACTAGGATCCGACACTTGATATCATGATATACTCCTGGGTGACCTGGAATCTAATAGAAAGCCGGAGACAGTGTTGACCCGGTATCTCCTCGGTCTCCTGGACAAGTTAAGTTGTCCCACGGTTTCCACCATCTGGAATTGGAAGTCTCAGATGATGCAGATAAAATAGAGGACCTCTAGTTTGTTTGGATTCTATGATATATACATAACGATATCGCTAATTCCAATTAGCATACTGCAATTGAACCTAGAGTCATTTAAACCAAACGGCTACAAATATAACAAAATAGCCATGTTATTCTGGACAGAATTAGAAACTTTTGACTTTGGTTGTACGGAAAACGTTTGAATTTGATTTGGAACTGTAATTCCTCAAGGAATTCCCAGTTGTTTTTAACGTCTGACAGGGTCACTCATATCATTTGGTTGCAAACCACAACTTGGTTTAAACTCAAATTTAAGAACATATATGCGTAGTAACATTGTATTTGCTTTGGAGGAAAGGGAAGCAAGGGGTAGTGACAATTAAGTAACCACAGCTTAAAGTTTCCTTGTTTCCATCCCTGTGTGCTTTAAAGCCTAAAGATACTAAGGTTTAAGGTATCCTCCTATCCTGACTGGCTCGTAATATACACATAAGGTTTAAGGTACAGGAATAAAGCTTTCGGGAAGAACTACTTTAAATAGAAAATCTGCTCCCTGGTACGTAGAAAGGTAATTTCTCATGAGGACTGACAGGGCTGAAATCGGAAATCCTAACAAC
This sequence comes from Orthonychiurus folsomi, assembly GCA_036851895.1. Lineage (NCBI taxonomy): Eukaryota > Metazoa > Arthropoda > Collembola > Poduromorpha > Onychiuridae > Orthonychiurus > Orthonychiurus folsomi. Next base: position 24,659 of record JAAXYW010000305.1, read on the forward strand.
TGCTAAATTACTAAACAGGCGTGACGCTAACACTAACAATAATACGAATGAGACTAGTAATGGAATTGCATACAAAATGTTCGCATTCTTACATGCTTGCACTTTGAATACCATTGATGAATTAATGGAGTATATCACACACATACAATTTAGTGAAGAATTTGAATTTGGATTAAATTTCCATTCCACAAGACAAGGCATTAAACCATAATGTAATAGAAATACTACAATGACAATAAGTTTAAACATCTTACTTACCCACAGTTCGATTCCCCAACTCATGGTTCCTCTTTCCCCATAAAACCAGGACTGTTTCCAAATTATCCTGTCCTCCCAGTTGACGTAGCAGGTGTCATACAAGATTCTAAAATCTCCACTCAACTCATTGATGACGTTGGCACGTAAATCCACAAAATAGGCAAGGAACAGTGATAGCGACGACAATCAACGATGCAATTCCAATCCCAAGAAAATACAATTTGGAACACAACACAAATTCCCACTTAATGTAATCAGTTTACGCCGAGAGAGCAAAGCAATTTTGACTTTTTTCCGAAAGCGGATGAATCCGTCCAACCTAAATTATTAATTGCGAATCACCACAGGTTCACTGAGGTCAGAGATTAAAAGCGCACTCCTTGTAAATCTGATCGGTATTCACCGTCACTTCCTCTTGTGTTGGGTCTAAATAAAAGACTATGATGGGAGGAAAGGATAGTTAGTGAGTTAAATCCGTTTTACAACTGACTTGGAACTAGTAATATTTTGGACTGGTGTCCGTTGTTGTTTGCCGTCGGGCCGTGCTTCGTTCTGAGTGTGTGAGTCAGGCAGGGAATAGACAGACATAGGCAGGGGCAGGGAAAAAAGAAGGTGAGTCCATGCGATGCAGTCAAACCCCTCAATTCCATGCCAAATGCATAGGAATGTTGTAAACCCTTGCGGCTATTTTGCTCCATCCGCAAAAACTTCACCCTCAGCCAACCAGAGGTCCCCACTGACTGGGTCACTCAATCAAACATCAAAGTTGAAAAACTTACATTTCCATTTCCGCTTTGAAGCAATATAAACCAAATTATATATATATATTGGTCAACTTTGGCAGCAATTCCACCCTACTACTTTCTTTCTTCTAGTACACTACGCTACTAGATGAGTTACACAAAAACATAATCAAGTTATATTTACAAAACGTATCTTGAACAGGCCTAAATCTTGATGTTTGAAATACAACGCAAATGGTAAAATTAAAACCCGCGAGTGTCGGCACAGTCACGACACGACGGGAGAGTCAAATATGTAATAAAAAGTAAAGTACATCGCGTTTTGAAATGCATTAAACGATCGCACAACGCTTTCAGAAGAACAGCAGTGTATTTATTTCAAAAAAGTATCCATAAACTTTAACACATTTTGAGTGGTAAATAGTATGACAAGACGCGCCTCAAGTGTTCCTCATCGTAATCTTCTTGCTTCTCTCTCAGACTCCAGCAAAGTGAGGATGTCACCCTCCCGAACTGGCCCTTTCACATTTCGAATGATTTGACGATTCTGTTCACCCAGAAACTCCACCTTCACTTGGGTACACTGCCCTTGCGAACCAGTACGTCCCAAAATCTTCGTCACCTGATAATCCACAAAATAAAAATTTAAATTCTTGCAAATGCTTCACGCTAGGTCACTGTGCTTGTAGCTAAAAATGGCATTCAAGCAAACTGAAGGTCAAAGTGGGTAGTTGGTTTTATATACCTCAACAAACAGAAACTAAAAATACGCATAATTAATTATTGGTAGCAAATTCAATATAATCGGCATCAAATTACACGGGCCGCGTTAAGTATACATGCCTGTGCTACACTATTTACAATACAACTACCTTGAAACACTGGAAAGCATTACAGTTGAGTCCCTTTCGTTCGCTCAAAATTAATTATGGCATTCTTTAAAAACCTAGGTTTGTCCTGACAGCCCCAACACCAAAGAATTGACCAACCCTGGCCAGGCAATTGAAATTGCATTCAAATGAGCGCAAGCTACAAAAAATTTATCCACATTAATAAAGTTATCGTGTCTTACACGGGCTAAAACCACGGGCTTTTCCATTGCGATGAGCGGATCCCTTCAACTACTGCTTTCAACAAAGATTTCCAAAAGGTCACGGAAGGAGCCGGTTCCAATTTTACAGACGGACGTCAGGTCAACAGACAACACAAAAAGCGGAATGGAACTTCTTGTGGGTTGGAGAGCATGGGAGCTCAATTGCAATGGACGACAGGTGGCGGTGAAATTCAAATTGTCGGAAATCATTGAGCTGCAATTCAGCCCGGGCCGGGCCGAACTATTCAAAAAGCGATAGGGTTCTATTTTACTTGACACAAATTTAATACCTGGAAGTAACTGGAATCAAAGGCAAAGAAGAAGTGGGAGGGGACAATAATATATAAAGAATTTAATTTAGTGAAATGGACGAGATCACAGCCCAGTTAAATCAATTGTATGGCGCTCTTGCTGTGGCAAATGAAGTAGAAAAGGCAGGGATACAGGAACTCATTCAAGGTTTGAAGGAATTGATCGAGATGACACCATCTGTATCCGAGGATAGCTTAACTTCTACCAGTCAAGATGTAGGCCCGGAGGATAATTCCACAGTGTTAGGTACCCAGATTCTTGGGAAGTCAAACTCTCACGAGGACGAATTTGAAAAATTTCAGGTGGGTTTGGATTGGACGTACTTAATTTCCCTCAAAATTGATTACACAATGCCTGAAAGCTAATTGCGATCTTTTTGTATTTAGAGAGAAATAGAGGCACTGGAAAATAATTTGGCGGATGACTCACCGGAAAATACGAATGATCCTGCTTCAAATGAAGATTCTTCTGAGGATTCATCTAACATAGCCGTGAGTTCAAGAGTGCAACTTGCAAACTTTATTTTAGGGGATGTTATAATAATAAAGTACTTATACATGACATTTTTAGGAATTGTTATCCAGCTTGGAGGGTATGAAATGCAGAGCTCCATTTGAACAAAGATGGGGCGAATCTGGACATCACAATGCAATCGTTTTCAATGTAGAGACAACTTCTTCGGAAGACGCGAGTGGAACTTCTCCAGTAGAAATCGGTTTCTGTCAGAGTGATATTCACTCAGCCATTGACGGATCGAATGCGGCCTTGTCAATTTTTTATGGAGGGCAGATGCAGGTTCTCTGAAGAAGACTGTAAATTTTCTCATGGGGAATTGGTCGAGCTCTGTAAGCTTCAAGATTACTGGTAATTGACAAGAAATGAAATAAATCGTAAATTCTGCTTGATTCTCAATTAAAACCGGGTAATTTTGATTTTTACAGGGAGCCAAATTTTTCTTTGATTACTTCGGGGACTCGGATACTGGCAAAATATAACGACGAGTTGTGGTACAAGGCCACAGTATCAAGTAATGCATTATTTCATTTAATATAGCTAAGGTGCTAGCATTTTAAGAATTAGTTTTTTTTTTACTAACAGCTGTGTTATTATTTATTCAGAATTGACAGAATCGGGTGATTGTGAAATAACTTATGAGCGCTACAACGAAGTTGCAGTAGTGCCTCTGCACAGTACATTTCCACTACAGAAAGATTCAGATGAAGATTCGTCTTTATCGAGTGATAGTTCTGATTCGGACACGGACAACGCTGGCGCCTACACTCAAGACGACCTGAAAGAGTTGGAAAAATCTGAGAAAATTTGGAATAACATGAGAGGCAACTCCGTTCTTGGACAATGGGAGAAGCATACAAAGGTTTTAATAACTCAAACACACACACCGTAGAACATTGATTTGAGATTATGAGTTTTCTTGTTACAACGACTACAGGGAATTGGATCCAAGTTAATGCAGAGAATGGGGTATGTTCTTGGAACTGGACTAGGTAAAGAGGGAGAAGGAAGAATTGACCCAATCGATGCTGTAGTTCTACCACCGGGGAGGTCTCTGGACAAATGTATGGAGCTGAAGGAAAATGCAGGCAGTTCTGGTGCTAATTTGTTTAGTGTTGAAAAACGACTTAAGAGAATGCAGAGAAAGCAGAAATTAAGAGCACAGCAAGAGCTGGAGAAATCCGCCAAAAACGAGTCTGTGTTTAATTTTTTAAATGCCCATCTCAATTTGAGCAAGGATCGGAACGGGGTCAAGAAAGACAAAGTGCTAGAGAAGTTAAACAAGGAGTCCGCAATTAATTTAAATAAAAAACTTTTAAACATTGGTGAACATATCAAACAAGTTACGAAAGACATTGTGAAATGCCGAGAAGGGATTAAAAGACACGAGGGAAAAGATCAATCGACTGTAGAGAAAATGAAAAGTAAACTAAAATGTTTACAGGAGAAACTCACTGAGCTGAACCACTCTGAAAATACTGTTACCAGTGAACAGAAAAGCCGAAAAGATAAGGAAAAACTACAAATATTTTAATGATCACTGTCGGTAAATCAAATTGTTTGAGTGTACGCCTTATACTTAAATATCCAGTAAATTTTATGTATAGGGCACTAATATTTGTTACAGCGAACTTACAATTTTGTACACAATTTTATGCAGACGCTTCGGTTAAAATCTGTTATATTTTTCTTAAATCAGCTTATACAAAACATATCCATACATACATCTAGACGTACTGTTTTAAATCGACGAGACAAGTGATAAGTAACTCGTTGTTGCTAAGGAAACATTCTACGGGAAAAACTAACAAGTGCTGCATGAAACCGTCTAGACTTGTTTGTCCATAATGCCATAAAGAGAGAAAGTGGGGAGGAAGAAAGGGCAACCTCAAGGAAGAAGCTAAGAAACGTAGACAATGGCGGATCCTGTAAAGAAACCATTGGTGTGGAATAGACGATACCACACTTATGCTGAACAGCATGGGATGTTCGAAGTTATGCAAGTAAGTTATATTAATTAATTACCAATTATATGATAATTAATATTAATATATACTTATTGTTTTACAACAAGGAACTGATGAAGGAACTTGTGATTTGGAAGCCTGCGGACCCATTGATGTACATTCGTGATGAACTTGATCGCATTGCAAGTAGTGTTTTTTGTCCAAAGGTTTTTTTTTGTGGTCATGGGGAATGTAAGTTTTTAAATGCAACAATATGGAAGCATGCTATTCTCTTTTTAGTCCTATTTACAATAAATGTCTGTCTGCTATAAGTGGCCTGTGATATTGCTGATTCCATTGCCCGGTCGTGTGGTGCCAAGTTCTTAACTCTGGAAGGTGTTGTTGGGGCTACTCCTTCTGGAGTCCGAGAGCATTTGGAGGAATATATTAGTGGAAGAGCAAATGACAGTGAACCAGTACGGAAGCTTCTTATTGCGTGAGCACCCATTAAAAAAGATTGTCACAATTTGTATTGTTGAAGCCTACTTCAAATGGTTTTTTTCATGCTTTCCGTAGCAAATATAATATTTTAATACGTGTCTTATATCTTCTGTTGCAGAACAATAAGCCGAAGGCTTGCAATGCAAGATTGTATCAGCCATGGCTACGTTTTATATGGTAAAAGAAAATTAATTCTGCTTGTCCCTGTCAGGATTTAATAGTGGACCCTGTCTAACAAAGTTTAGTAAATAGAAGTAACGCTTTTGTGTTTGGGTGTAGGGTTTCCTCAGACACGATCCCAAGCAATGTGTACTCAGATGGGTGGGTTGCTACCTCGCCAGGTTTTCGCGCTACTTCCTGAAGGGATCGAAGAGGATTTGGATGAATGTTAGCAATCACAGTGGCGACAATCGTATTAAATCAAATACTCAGATTGCTACTGCTGATATTGAAGCCCACAAAGATTATTTCAGATTGAAGGAAACTCTGGCTATTTTCAATCCAAAGAATTGCAAGGTATTGCTCGTTTGATCCTTTACTATATTTTCTTTTTGTAACACTCAGTGATATAATTGTTGACATCAGGTCATTCCATATACTAAGTGGATGAACACAAATCCTAACGACTTAGAAGCCGAATTCTTGGGTGCAATGATTACACGAAAAAACCAAGGAGCTCCTTGGATTCCTCGTGTGATTCTGATTGGTTAGGATTTGGAATTGTCTAGCTGATTGTCTTTGTGTCTGTATAATTTGAACCGTTTTTACATTAGGTCCTCCTGGGACTGGGAAATCCATCATTGCAGAATTCATTGCAGTCAAGTTTAATATACTGAATGTGGATTGGATTGAAGTTGTTAGATCGGCTACTCGTTGGAAGGATGAGCCTGGGGATGAAGCGAGACAATATCTAGAAGACTTAACACCATTGTCGGAAGAAGCTGTTCGAAATATTCTGAAGGTAACTAAATAATGATAAAATACTAAGATAGCCTTTGAAAGCTGTTTTTTTAACTTTCATTAGAGGAAACTTGGCAGAGACGACTGCATGAAGAAAGGTTGNTAGCCTTTGAAAGCTGTTTTTTTAACTTTCATTAGAGGAAACTTGGCAGAGACGACTGCATGAAGAAAGGTTGGGTTTTGCACGGGTTCCCAGAAACTTCCATGCATGCAAAAATCATGGACGAATTGGGATTTACTGGGAATAGGGTATTTCTGCTGTCGTGTCCAGACACAGTGTGTGTCGCACGAATGTCTAAAAAAAGGGAATCAGTTATGAAGCGCCAACCACCCGTCGACTACTTAAAGCTTGGTGCCCAGACCACTCCATCCAAGACAAAAACAAACGTCCCAATCTCTGAAAATATTGGAGCTTTTCCTTACAGCGATTTTTCAATCAAAAAACGTTTGGAGAATTTTAATGCGACATTGAAAGACGTCATTAGTCACTACGGTCAGTGTTGATATTTACATCTTATGGTGCACTATATTTGTGTAGAGACTAATCTTATTCTGATTGTTTCTACAGGGTCATTTATAATTTTTGTGGATGCGTCGCAGTCTGCAGATGCAGTTTGTGACTTTGTTACTGAAAGCGTTATTCGTCCGCCGAATATCCGATTCTAAACATAATACTAACTGAAACGATAACTGCTCTTGAAATGAAGTCATCTGAATTAAAAATGTAAATCTTCGAAGAGAAATAAAACTTAATTTTGAAGCCAGTTTAAATTACTGTTGGGTTTATTTATTTATCATTGGAGTATAATAAGCAATATGATTAACAATCAATTTACAGATATTTTGACACAATTAAAGAATAACGTTTCTCATAGAAAAGAGTTCATTGGTTTTAAAAAATGCATGGGCATTCTGACGCAACACTTCGTACTTAAATTGTTTTTCACCACACACTCGTAACGTAAGCATTACACGGAGCCTAAATACCCCAAATTGCATTAATAATTTACAAGGCAGAGCAGGAATTAACTCCTATTTCTCAAGGAACATTTGCGAAATTTACTAATTTCATTCAATAGCGCAGACATAAATTTTAAAAAAAACTAAGGTAAATAATATTCTGAACTAGCCTTGCGCTTTACATTTGCAAGAATACCTATGACAATTTCAAACAACCAATCGTTCTTAAACTTTCAATTAAAAAACTAGGGCACTTGACAAAACTCTAAATATAAATCCCTTCTGAGCCCCTTGAATTATTGTACTGCATTTGCATGTGAGAATGGCCTCCATTGTAAATAATAGTTCCGGATGCTGAGACTGAGGCCGGACTATCGGACCAATCGGAAGTTGAGTGTGGTGAGGAGGACGACCATTGGTCTGGAGATTCTGGGGAAGGTGTAGGTAAACAACTTTCTGGTCCACCATGGAATAGCATTGTAGATGAAGGATTTCCTTCAGAGTGTTGAGAATTGGTGGGGGATGGATGATGGAATATGTTGTTTCCATTGTTCCCGTAGTATTGACCACTACTCGTTGAGCTTTGACTCATCATGCTTCCGACTGATGGGGGATAATCAAAAGCTGGGGAAGCAACTGTCGTCGTTGTCAACATTTGACTTCCATGCTTTTGTTGTGTGGCCGCTCGCATGGCGGCCATATGAGTTGGAGAAGTTGGAAGGGATGGTCTTTTATTTGGCGAAGACGCCGCCTGACTTGCGGAGGGGATTGAGGGTGGGGAACTCACAAAGCTTCCAGCTGAAGGAGACGGAGTGAAATGGGATGACTGAGGTGGGCTTGGGTAAGGGGAACTTTGAGAGGCATAAGGCTGTTGCTGCTGAGATCCATTCGTAACTCCATTCATGGCCGAGTAATTTGGGAAATGGAGATTGTGGAAGGAAAGAGCCTTGTAGCAGTCTTCATATGGGGGAGGGGCTTTGTTCATGTTGTGGACGGGGCTATTGTACTGGGCATCAACTAGAGATGACAAATTCGGCTGGGAAATAGCCATTGAACTTTGTGGAATTGGATAACCTCCACTACCAAGGGAGCCGGGAGGACTCAGGCTATTGCTATCAGCACTGAGGGGTGAGCTATCAACCATTCCGTGATTGACAACTCCTCCTATGCTATCGTTGAGCAAAGAATCAGCCGATTTCTTTTTACGACTTGCTGGTCTTCGCGGCGTTCTTGGCACCATTTCCTCTCCGGAAGCGCTTCGCTCTTGTTTAGTTGTACGTTTCTTTGGTTTTGGCTGAAGAGGAGGAGGTTGGCCATTAGCCAAGGATTGAGCTCCACAACCATTAGACATTTGACCGTTGAGCTGGGGTTGAACATTGTTAATATGATTTGTAGATTGGTGGTGTAGTTGAGCTTGTGAAATGGCCGAAGGCCTTGGAACATGTTCATCCAAAAGTTTGACAATGTCGTTGTGAAGTTTCTCCATTGCAATCTCTCGTGGAAGTCGGTCCATGTGATCTGAAATGTCCCGATTGGCCAAACTGTCCAGCAACAGCTTGCAAGTTCCGTAGCATCCTTCACGTGCAGCCAAGAACAAAGGAGTCTCATCCTGTAAATGAAAAAAATTATTTACCGTATTCCACGAATGCTGCTATTTCTGTTATTAGTAACATTAAACTAGCTATTCGCTTACCCTTTCATCTTGAGCATCCCGATTTGCACTTTGATTTAACAAAGTCTGTACGGCTTCCACATTGTTGACGGCTGCGGCCCAATGTAGGGCGGTTTTTCCAGTGTTATCCACGGCATTTATATCTGCGGAGGCTGTGATCAAATGATGCACCATACCTTCAATAGCCAATCGTGCAGCCAGAATAAGTGGAGTTGTTCCATCATGCATCTTAGCATTCAGATTCGTTTCGCGATTCCTCAGAAGTATCTGAAAATAAATTCAGGTATAATTTAGCCAACATTTAGACAAAACGAATTCATAGATTTTGGTACTTCAGTAGGCCTTTACCTGGAAAACACCCATAGCATCAGCAGCAATAGCTGAGTGTAGTGGTGTGCGTCCGGTATTGTCCTGTGCATTTGCATCTGCGCCAGCATCCAGAAGTCGTTTGGCCGCATCAGCTCGCGCATACCTTGCAGCCAAATGCAAACATGTTTCACCAGTCTTATCCATTGGCATATCAACTTGTGCTCCTTGTGCAATCAAATCGGCAATAATCGCAGCATCATCTTCTTCATCCTCACCGGCATCCAGCCCCCCACCTGATATTAAAGTTAATATTAAACAGAAGTGAACCAACAAACACAATGTATCATGAATTAAAACAAATCCGTACCTCTGAGGGAAGCCACCATCAAAGGTGTCATTCCACAAGGGCCTTTCACGTCAACGTCAAAACCGTTCCTTGCCTCCGGAGGAGTCAGGGCCAACAAGTCTGGATGCCGAATATCAGCAGCTTCCAAATGTTGGTGGGTCCACGGGCGTGGATCAATTTCGTCATAATCAGTATACAGAGTATGGTCAGATGCATAGCCACCGTCAGATCTCATTCGTTTGCTGGGCGGCCTATCGGAATCATCTGAGAATTGAGAAGTTCCGTCTGTCCCCATTCCGTCATAGCCAATTACAGTTCCAGAGTCCATGTCCATGTCCAAATGATGTCCTTTACCACAAATTCCTCATTTCTTGTCCGTCTGTAACATTTATTAAGAGCATACATTTATAAACTAGAAAACAATTAGGATTTTAAAATCATTTTCGTATTTTACTTACCAGGTCCACGTCTTCGAGAAGTACGTTGTCCAGCTGATGGAGTGGATCTTAGAAATCCCTCTGGAAACCAAGTTATCCCATGGGCCTTCCTCTTCATCCTGGTCGCATAGAGGACTTTCAGTAATGCAAATGCAATGACGACACTCGCTGCTCCCAAGAGAACGTAGGCAAGCCATGAAACCTTATCTTCCGATGTTGGCTCTGGTATTGTGCTGGACAGCCCTCTCACTTGGTAAATATCAAAATCGGACTGCAAGGCATTGCTGTAAGCAGCCGCAGCCAAGAATTCCGCAGCTTCACCAGCATTCTGAAAGCAGGAACCGGTGGCACTCTCGTCAGTACATTTTCTGTTGTCCAATTCCAAATATACGAGGACGCCTGTGGCTGCTTCTTGGGTGGAAACTTGTGATGGATCAGATCCTCCTTGCAATATGGAAGCAGGATCGACGGAAGGATCCCATGCATACACCATTGCATTTCCAAGCGGGCTTTGCTTAATCCTCAAGGTGGTTCGGAGTTGGTGACCCAAATATCTAAGAAAAGTTGACTTATTCCCCAAGAAACTTGCAACGTCTGTGTTTTTAATGACGATGGACATTATGCCTGAGGCAAGTTCAGGAGGTTTTGTTTCGCAGTCCATTCCATCCCAATTGCACTCTTCATTGTTGCAACCTTGATCGCAGTTGCCGTCCCCATAGTGTCTTTTGCAAAAGAGATCGTCCACGGGGTTGCATACTTTGAGCTTCGGTTCGCAATCTCGCCCATCAAAAAGACATTCAGCGGTATTGCATTCAGAGTCACACACGTCATTTCCAAAACGCTCCCAACATCGTGAAACAGTACAATTTCTCCAAGGGTTTAGCCCAAGTGAGCAATCCCCACCATCAAAATCACAGGCATACACATTGCATTCTGGGTCGCAGTTCATGTTGCGGGATTTACTTGCACAGTTGTCACTGACGCATTTTTTCCTTGCAGATTCCAGATTTTGGAAAAATTGATATTCGGATTCCGCATTCTAAAAGTTAAGAATTCAAAAACAAATAAGCTCGAACGTTGAGTGCACTGCACGCATGAACTTAAATGAGCAGTTATTGATTGTAACTCACCCTCGTGTCTCCACTATAAAGACGGTCGTACACTTCACATGTTTTCCCACGCCAGTAGACCGGACATTTGCAATTGTAACCACCATACCTGCCAGCTTGAGATTGGCATTTCCCACCATTTTGGCATGGTTGAAAGGAGCAGTCAGTCCGCCGATCTACTTCACACATCTTCCCTTCGGTACCTCGAGGACATTTGCACACAAAATTATGTCCGCCTGTTGGGCGACACGTGCCTCCAAGTTGGCATGGGCTACTGTCACAGGGCGACCCTGTGATGTTGCAGACATCTCCGTAAAAGCCGGGTAAACATGTGCAAACTCGAGTCTCAATTTTCTGCCTAGAGAGACCCTTTTGGGTTTGAACAGTGCAAACTCCTCCGTTTTTGCACGGGCTGTTGTGGCACAAGTCCACTTTGTGGTCACAGTGGTTCCCGGCATACCCAGGCTTACAGTCGCATCGGTAATCGTTCACCAACTGAACACAAGCTTGAGTTCCGATATGGGAGCATGGATTTGACAAACATTCGTTCACATCTCCTTCGCAAACCTAAATTTAAAAAAATACAATCTTGGCAATTCTAAACATCACTTAGCAGAGGGTGAGACATTTTGCATTTTTTAAGCTTACCTGTCCAACATATCCAGGCATGCACCTGCACTCAAAACCTAAGAATATAAAGAGAAAAAAACAATATTAAACCTCATGTCAAATCATACCAAAATTTGCCTTTCGTCACGCTTCAAATTAAACAAAAATTACCTCCGATGCCATCCACACAAGTGCCACCATGATGGCAGGCTCCATTGAAGCAATCATTGACATTGATCTCGCAGAGCTTTCCAAGGGTTCCGTGCGGACAAGAGCAACTAAACTGATTTACCAAGTCATGACAAACACCACCATTCCGACAGGGATTATTTTGACAATCGTTGATGTTTAATTCACAATTTGACCCTTGGAAGCCCGGCTTGCATTCACATCTAAAAAATCCAACGTCGTCTATGCACGTGGCTCCATTTTGACACGGTGCGCTGTCACATTCGTTGATTTCTGTTTGGCAATAACTTCCACTGAAGCCGTCTCTGCAAATACAGCGAGTGTTCTTTCCCTATGTCCTCACAGCTGCCGTTGTGGCAAAGCCGATCCAATGGAACTCCTACAGAGTCGAGAGCGTGACAAAAAAAACTAATTAGTCTCAAATAATAGACAACAACAAAAGCATAGATTAATTAGTTGATTATTTTTCTCAGCCAACGTCCTACCTTTTCTCAGGGATGCATCAACACATGAGACCATTTCAACATCACAGACCATTCCATTCCAACCGGGAGAGCAGTGACACTTGAATGTGTTATTCCGTTTGCTTGCAAGTGGCTCCGTTCAGACATGGCGAGGATTTGCACCAGTCGATGTAACTCTCACACCTTTCACCCGTGTATCCGTAAGGGCAATGACATTTGTAAGTACCAACCAGGTCAATACATGTGGCATGGTTAAAGCATGGGGAGCTGTCACACTCGTTGACAGAATACTGACAATTCTGACCCGTGAACCTAAGCAAAGGTAACCCAAAATTATTTAAGTGCATTATTCAAAGATTGAATTGGATTCGTGCATAGTTAACATACCCAATGGGGCAAGCACAAGTGAAGTTATTTTCCCCATCGTGACAGGTACCGCCATTCATGCAACTTGACTCCGTGCAGTCCTCATCATTGGTTTGACAATTCGTTCCAGAAAATCCAGGTTTACAGGTGCAGGAGTATGAATTGACCTGATATAAGGACATATTATATTATTATAGAAATTTCAATCTAAAATATAAGTGTGCTGAGACGTACATAATCGTTGCACTTTGCTCCATTTTGACAAGGATTTGATTCGCACTCATTTTTGTCCAGTTGGCAATGTTTTCCTCCGAAACCGTCCACGCAAAGGCAAGTGTAATTTCCAATACCGTCCAAGCAAGTCCCACCGTTTAGGCAAGGATTTACAAGACATTCGTCCGTATTTGTTATGCAATCCCGACCTTCATAACCTTTCATACAAGAACAGATGTACGAGCCCCTATTTAAATCAAATCATACATTTTAATAATTTTATAAAACCATTGCAGACGCATGAAAGTCTGACACAGTGCAACCCAGGCAATAATATTTCAGTCTTAACCAATAAATGCATGTACTTACCTTGTATTCTTACAAGTTCCCTTATTTCTGCATGGGGACGATACTGCACACTCATCGATGTCTTCGTCACAAAGTCTTCCAGTGTACCCCAATTCACAATTGCAGGAAAAATCCACAAAATTGCTGTACGGTTCACAAGTTGCACCATTCCGGCATTTGTTTGGAGTGCATGGATCCAGCTCTGCATCACAATTTGTACCAGTCCACGGAAGGAGACAAGCACACTCATAATTGTTCACCAGATCAATGCAAGAACCTCCATGCAAACATGGGTTCCCCTTGCAGTCATCAATGTTAATCTCACAATTTTTTCCCATGTAGCCTTTGGGACAGGTGCAGGAGTAAGCATTCAGGAAATCTTGACAAATACCTCCGTGCTGACAGGGATTGCTCGCACACCTTATATAATTCAAAACCTGTTATATCTGACCAGTCAAATTTTATATTTACTTTTTGTTATTCTTACTCGTCAATTTCGATTTCGCATTGCTTTCCTCCAAAACCAGGTAAACAATGGCAAGTGTAAAAATTTACCCCATCCTCACATGTACCTCCGTTTTTGCATGGATCAGGAGAGCTGTTAATTAATTACAGAATAGATTAACATAAAATTTGCATACTCAATGTGCATTATATCCATGTTAAGAATTTAATTGGACTTGCCATTCATCAACATCACTCAGGCATCGTGAATCGTAGTATCCACGTGGGCATTTGCATTTGAAGCCGTTTATTAAGTCCAAACACTCACCACCATTAGCACAAGGATTGGAGGCGCATTCGTCAATATCTGAAATTTTGAATAGAATTAATGAAATTAGTTGACTTTTAGAATCTGACATCGACTGACTATGGTCCAAACACTTAATGTGGTTGTGGTAACATAATTAAAACGAATTTTCTCACCAATGTCACAATGTGGTCCAGCATAACCTGGCATGCATTCACAAGTGTACCTGCAAATTCAAATCATTAAATGAAGTTAATGGTGCTTAACTGGCTTATGATGTATTAAGTTGTAACTTACTTTCCGATGAGATCAATACATTTGCCTCGATTTCGACAAGGGTTGGAGAAACATTCGTTAACTGCAATCAAAATTAAAATTAGTTCCTCAATCAATAAAAGCTACACATCACTTTTATAAAAATGTACCATTGTTTTCACATCTAGATCCACCGGTTCCAGGTAAGCAGTGGCACTGGAAACCGCCAAATTGTAGATCTTCACAAGTTCCTCCGTACATGCAAGGATTATTGAGGCATTCGTTGACTTTGGTTTGACATACATGGCCAGTAAATCCAGGATTGCAGGCGCAGGTGAAAGAATTTACTCCATCAATGCATCTACCATGATGACAAGGATTTCCCAAGCAGTCATTAATGTTTTCCTCACAATTTTCACCTGGGGAATTGGAAGTGAATCTTATTAACTTTCGAGCTTATTGAGTAAGTGTATATAAAATATTTCATGCTTTAAAATTCACCTCTGAATCCCTTTGAACAGTAGCAGTAGTAGGAATTTGTTGAATCCCGGCAAGTTCCACCGTTTCTGCATGGATTTGATTCACATTCGTTGATGTTAATTTCACATCGTCTTCCTGTAAATCCTTGTTTGCATCTGCACTGGTATGAATTCAAGTCATCAACACATCTACCACCGTTAAGGCAAGGATTTGGACCCAAATCAAGGCACCTAATTAAGAGTTAGGAAACATGTACTAAGCCATCCCACAAAGTGAATTCAGTTAATCCATTCATAATCACTTACTCATTGACATCAATTTCGCAATGTGGTCCAGTAAATCCTATTTAAAACAAATTATTGGGATTAAAAATTGTTCATTAAGTTTTACAAATACGAAGAAATATTTTCTAAACAGAGACGAAGACTTCGTCTGCTATCACTTAAAACCCGAAAAACCCCTACAGGCGCTGCTGTATGACTCATGAGTTTTTGAAACTCGCTTGTATCAAATTTCATCCGGTTAGTATTATTACAGGGAAAGCTTTGTTTAATCAGAAGCATCACTCTTGGTCGGCTTCAATTCCAATTGCACATCAATTTCACGCCTGAGAAATTCCCTTCCCTTTCTTCTAAGATACCGGCTGCCATTAATTCCTTTCAAATTTAAACACCTTGTAGTAGCAGTAGCATTACCATATGCATTTTCTTAAGTTTCATTCCAAGCAAGACCAGTTTAATAAAATTAGAAAAAAATACCAAAAAATATCTAAACATCCTCATAAATACTTTAACCTACAAAGTTGTGTTTTATTGATCTGAAAGATGCATCAAATAGTTCGGGCAAATCAAACTGGTCCACATAAATTAAGCTTAGGGTCATTTCATGTCAATGCACAGGTGAAGAAACAGGCTGATTAACCACAGCAAGACAAAAGGTTCCCAATTGGGAGACATGATAGGAAATACGGGCAATTATCCCTGCAGGGAATCGGCATACACCACTTCCTAATTCCCGTGTGTAGGAAATAGAGGGCTTGTTTAATTTCACTTCTCAAGGTTGCCAAGTATAAGAAAATCAAAGGGTACTTGAGGAAGCCTATGCTCACTGAAAGCCATTGAATAAAGTAGCGTACGTAATATGAAGTACGAGAGCCTGAACACACCACCAGCCCTTGAAGGGATAGTCAGCCATCCCTTAGCCCATGACCCAGAAATGCGGCATGAGTAGCAACTAGCATTGGTTTCCTTCCATTTTCTTTTTTGGTTTAGGTTGAACAAAATCATGGCACGTAAAATCAGGGACGTTAAAGGACCCTCATTGCTCACATGATTCAACCAACTCTTCTAGGCATCCTTATACTGAGTTGATCCCGACTGGAACCAGAGGTCCCCGTGCTTTACCTTGTGTCGTGTCATACCATACCGTACGTGACACACGTAACACAATTGAAAAAATTGAAGGACAGGAGCGGGACAACAGGCGCCAAGAGAAGAGACCCTCCCTCCAAACGTGGAGAACGTTGCATCGTTTTGAACAAAAGGGACCCTTCAAATAATACTGAGAAAATATAACGCACCAATTGCCACAATCGACTCATCATTATCTTCTACTTCAACCCAAAGTCACAATTCGTATTCGTGTCTGTTGTCCCCTCTTCAGACAAACCCTTTCAACAACGTTAGGATTTTGTATCATTTTTTTATACTCAACAAATAAATATAAATCATCTTTAAATATTCTAATCCTAAGCCCTTAAACCCCATACTGCGAATAAACAATTTGTGCACAACACATAAATAATTCAATTTTGTGCTTTTGCCAAACCTTGGTTTCGTCAATACTTGAATTTTAAGACTCCTGAGTAATCTTTAAATTCAAATCATTGCATGCACACAAATGTGCTTAGGCAAAACATGCACACAAACTATTTACATTTTTAAAACGTTAAGAGCAAATAAAAACTGGATTATCCCATCCATTGATGCCATGGGAGACAAACTGGATTGCCGAACTTGCTACAAAATTTTTGCTGGGGGCAAACCCTGTTTGCATGAGAAAAAGTGAAACATTTAATAATGTTGGATTTTGCATTGGGCTACTGCAGTAAGATAATCCGTCTCTACAAAAAAAATATACGTAGCAAATAAATAAATCCAACTGCATTCCCATTCATCAATCCACTTTTGTGTTCATTCACGTATTTCCTTTAATCCTCCCTTACAACTTTTCCCGCAGATTCCGGAAAGAAAAATATTGAAAACCTTATTTTTGGTCTAGAAGCACGAAATAAGTTCAACCACCAATTTCGGCACTTTTGAAAAGAAATCCGTTCGGAACAAATTCAATGAAGGGTCGCGTCGGGAAGGAAGGACAGTAGGATTTTTCATAGCTCCAGTTTCAGCTTAGCTTTTGGGGGGAAATGTTCAAAATCTGTGGTGAATAAGGGTACCCTTACAGGAGGACTATATAAACCATTAAATGCTCTGAAAAATAAACTACATGCAGCATGTACATTGTTGTATCCGAACATTATTGTTGAAGCCCAATGCCTTCTTCCTAACTAACCAACGTGGAACAAGTAGTGTTCAAATAACTTGAAGGAGTCCGTCCCTACTACATGATGGGCTCCAAAGTCTTGAAACTTTGAAGGCCGAACAAAGGTGCAGCCGGAGCGTTGTTCCTTCAATTTTTTTTGTTATTCAACAAAACTCGTTCCATTCCATCAGGATTTTTCATCTCCAACTCTAGCCTCAACCTGCAGTTTGAATCCCTCATCCCCTCTTCCAGTCATCCCCGCTCCGTCATTTTTTCCTTCAACTAAATGTCCCCCCGTCCGATTAGAATGCAGTCAGGAGCCCCTACTCTTAATGGGCTACAGGATATTTTTTGTGGAAGCTTCCATAGCCTTATGGCTTTTAGCCCCCTTATGCCTCATATCTCCTTTACTAAATCCCGAATCTACCAATTCCATGCTTCATTGCACACCGGCCCTTACAAAATATTCACTTCCAGGTGGAAGATTTACTTTTCATGGGAATAGAAAATTTTAACTTTTTCCTCAATAAAATCCTCACGATTCACAGAGCTTTGAAGTCTCGGCTTTTCAATGTGACTGTTGTCATTTGTAAAGTGTGCCCTGGTCAAATTGTAATGATAATGGATTCTCTTTCACGGCTGCGGAAGTCAGATCAATATATCAAACCACATAAAATTTTCTTAAAAATACAGATTGACTTCGTTTAATATTTCCGGGGAGAAAGCAGTTTGAAAGTTCGATGCCGGGCAAACAAAATTAAAAACTCCAATTACTGTAATAATACAGCATGACTGATTTTTTTTGAATATTTACATTTTCCTATAAAATATTGTAGGACTAAAAACGATGCCGCTATCTCATAAAAAAAGAGTTCCTGACTGTTTAATTTAACGAACCACAATCGTCGTCGGAAGGAGAAAGGCGAACCTTCATTACAGCAAGTAACAAGTAACAAGTATTAGTCAATTTCAAAGCAATGATTGATTGAGACAGACTTGAAAGTTTATGTTCCGATAGAGATCCTCTCTGTCACTCCATTTATAAACCTCCCTTCCACTCTCTGCCTTTTCCTGACCCACCCAAGCAATATGTAATGCAAGGAGGCAAATAAATACACGAACATAAATTCAAATGCCAAATCTTAGTCCTCGACCCTTTTAAGAACCAAATGAACATGGGATGGGCACGGATGAGGAGAGTTTTAATTTATCAAACAATGGGATTCCTTACGCTCTAGCCGCACTCAGCCAGTGTTCGTATTAACTCCTTGGCTTCACATAAAATTATTTACGAATCAAATAAGGCAAATTGTGTAATACAACCCCAATTGTAGCTTCACAATAAGCCCACCAATATTAGGACTCTTATTAACACTACAAATAATTGTAACCCACAATAACAATAATTGAAGTTATAAATACCATTTTATGGACTCGTGTATTTTTTCCATCTAACATGCGTACATTATTTTGGTGTTGGAAACCAGCAAGTATATTCATTTAATTTTATGCATTCAAAGAAATTAAACTGGTTGAACGTGAAAGAGGCGTAGTAGATGATTTGTTCAGAAATTTACAACATATCATATGCGCTTTAAAACCAAGGAGGCAGCGAGGAATAATTTTCACCGCGTCAGCAGTTGACGTATGCAATAAATATTTTCCCATTCCATGAAATTCGAGGCTGATGTTATGTTTGCCCCCTAAGATGCGCAAAAGTTGAGCCCTTAACTTGAAAGAAAGGAAAACAACAATGGTTGGTTTGGTTGTTAGCGCAGATGGAGCATAAAAAGCCTTTGGATTCCAAGTCCAAGTCAATTGCAATGCGAAGAAGCATCAACCAAGGATATACTGTACGCTACCTGCAAATCACCTTGTAGCAAACGTGAGTACAAAGAAATGAAATGAAGATCACATCACACACACTCATCGAAATCCAATGTTGTGTCTTCCCATTGCATTCCTCTTCCCTTGGTTAAGGGGTTGTACAGGTGAACGGCCACACAATGGTTAGAAAAACGGTATGACACGGCACAAAACGATAAATGTCTAACTATGAACATGCACGCCTTCCTCACCCCCATATCCATTTTTTATATTTCAAAATCTGTAGATTCCTTCAAGTGACTGATAAACAAATGGCTTCTTCTAAAGGAGGGGACTAAAATTTATTTGATTTCAAATAAATACAATTGAAAGATTCTTTACGACAATTTTGCCGAAAT
>JAAXYW010000306.1:0-44066 GCA_036851895.1 Orthonychiurus folsomi
GGCTATTTGAGAATAAGTAGTTTGTCAATTTTTAAACGTGTTCGAAGTAGAGCCAGCCCCCGCCCGCTAATAGTGTTCCTTAGCAATAATGTGCACGCACATGTGACTGTCATTAGTGTGAATTTTCTGCTCCGCATGTCATCTTCAGGACATGATAATCCTGATGCGCAGCTTTTTAGCGCCAACGTGAATCATACGTAGGTACTGGATTCATGCCATAGACCAATTAAAAATTCAACGACGGCTTTTGTGATTTGAAGCAGGTGCTCTAAGGTGGAGGAGTCTCACACCTCATCGACCCCTAAAAATAGCTCCTTGAATGTTTGGCTAACCGCCACTCAGATCCAAGCTTTGAGCTATCGAACCCATTAATTTCTTCTAGAAACACATGAATCCAGACGTGGAACGGAATATATCCAATCCAACACAAATATAGCATTCGACGATTACGATTTACGATCGAGCCAGGGACAGGAAACGCATAAAATTATTTTTGCAACTGTGCTAGTAATACTTTCCTTCATGGAAACATGAAAAAGTGCTTCTGTCAAAACAAGAAGTTCTTAGCATCCACCATTATGGTATTTATAGACAATCAACACAAAACCGACAGTTCATCTCTGCACTTCACACTTGTTCAAAAAATTTACTTTCGGCGAAAGTGACTTGAAAAATTGGAGGTTTCATGGGTTTACATTGCACAGAAATTGCTCACCAGCTTTCCGCGCTAGCTAAACTAACCAATTTACACCACACAGTTGAGGTTCAGTCAGCTTTGCAAGCTACAACTTGAATTTTCCAGACCCGCATCCAGCCCGTACTACAGCGAAAAATGTCGGAACAAAATAATAACAATTTGGACAGCGGAAATTGCCCTAGTTGTAAAGTTCCATCCAACAAATTTTGCTCAGCTTGTAAAAAAGTGTACTACTGCTCCGCGAATCACCAAAAGGAGGATAGAAAAATCCACAAAAAAAGACTGTTTCCCTGCCATGCTAATTTAAAATGACATTCTGGGTCGACATTTTATTTTAGGATTTGCGGACGGGAGATTTGACTTTTAAGGACAGGGCGTCTGTGTCCGGACCAAGTGGAGCTGAGCCATTGTTTCATAAAATTTGTTTAGGATGTTACATAGTAGTCAAATCCGAGTACAAATGCTCTAAGTGCAAGTGGCCGGTTTGTAATTTGAAATGTGAGTAGGTAAGTTGGTGACTTTGACTGACCCGATCTGCGGACAAAATCGTGTCATTGAACTTTCGTTTGTAATATATTTATGGCGTGGGCTGCTATATCAATAATTCATATGGTATTATTCAATTATATGGTGCACGTCACACGTGCTTTGAAAATATTCGCATAAACGTTGTAGCTCACCAAGATAATCAGACTTTTGTAATTCGAAGATGAAACATCACGCAGAAGCCGAATGCGGAATATTTGCACAAGAAGAGATTTGCCCATATTTCACCGAATCCTACGAATATGACTTTATCAAAATCCTTCGAACGCTGCTGGTGAGAGATTTGGACGGGAATAAATGGAGAGAAATAACCAACGCAGCATCACACAATGAAAAGCGGTTGAAAAATAAAGAGGCACTCGCCGCATCCAACGCTACTTTCCATTTTACTAATAAAATTTGCAAGCTGGACCAATTTGATTTCGAAATCGTTCATCAAGTTGTTGGGATTTGGGGTGTAAACTCATTTGGAGCCAATCCTCCTTCCACTGGATCTTGTCCGATTGGCAGGTAGGGGAGTATACTACAATTCAGGGGAGCCTTCCGTGAACTTCAATATCAATTTGAGTAACTTCACTTAACTGCCAATTTTAATAGTTGTACTTGGATTTTAATTTGTGTTCAAATCTCCAGTTTTGGCCTACTTCATTTTCCCACGAACGAGTCCCGCCTCCCATTATTGTATTGCAAATACCCGAGGGATTGATTCTCCGTGAAGAAAACCGCGACGGCGCTCCAATGTACAGCATGGAACTTCGTGCTTCACTTCCAATCAAATCCGGTTCTCCTATATTTATCACTTACGCGGATGTCAGCGAAGGGACATTTGAAAGCCGGCAAGTCCTTCTTGACAATTATTATTTTTCTTGCACTTGCGACCGACCGGTGCCACGATCCAACGGAATTTGGAACTTATTCAAATGCATTCAAATGTACCAAGTGCCCCAAGGGTCATCTGCTGATGTTGAATCTATTGGACTTTGAAACAATTTAGATGTGTGATCAATGCCCTGAAACGGCTAGCTACAAGGACTTGGTTAACCGCATATTTAAAATCAGAACTCAATTGCTTGGGTTGGCGAGGGACAATCGTGCGAACATTGAGATTTTGACAAAGATATTAACTGAAAATCAAGGGTCCGTCTTACATACAAATCATTGGCTTTTGATGGAAGCGGAATTTCAACTGATTCAATATTTACTGGTCGAGATCAGGAAATCACAGGTCAAAGATTTGGCTCAGCTAGAAAAGTTGATTCATATTTGCAGTCACTGCCTGTCCATTGCGAACATCATTCGACCTGGTCATAATACGTACAGAGGTAATATTTTTATTTTAAACACACGTTCAATAACTTTGAGGCAGAGTTGCAGTCAAAGCCCAAAAAGTTAACTAACTCTTAATTTAAACACCTAACCTCAAACTCGCGTTTTATATTTGGTCATTGATGTGCAAAAAAATGTGTTTGCAATGTGGAATGCACCAAATTGACGAGTGTGGAATTCCTTTCAGCTAAAATCCTATATTGCCTGTTCCAAGCTAAACTGAAGTGCATTTTGAGAGGAACAGATGCTAATTCAGGGATTAGGACATCTGCGCCTGATGATACAGCCACCTTATCATTTCCCGTCGCGCCACACTTGAAGAAGCTAAATCCTTTGGTGAAGAAGCCGCTGAAATCATGTCCTATGAACCAGAGCAAAGTGAGGAAGGGCGGATGGTACAAGGATTACGACAAGATCAGAGAAAAATACAAGGAATGCTAACAGCACCTGTCGCCGAAGAAGCTAAGATTCTAAATTTGAGCAATGTGCATATCAGTTAGTCAAAAAGATTTCATTGTATTCATTCGCTTATTACAAGAATTTTTTTTCAAACTGTAGGCCAAACGGAATGAGTATTATCATTTTAATAATTCATGAGCTGCTACTAAAAAGGAAATAATCTGTACAGCAAAAAAAATACCAGTTTTATATACTTTGTTTTAAACGGAATATATAGACACTTCAATTTACTATGTTTACAATTTAGTACTTTGACAAACTAACATCAAAATAATTTAATTAATCGTACTAATAATATCTAAAATGAAAATATATATATGTTACGATTTCCTCACACATTCGTACGACATCCAGTATCACTATTTTTGGCATTTAAATTGATTATAAATAATAGTGTGTTTGATGTCACCCGTACCTCATCCAATGAATTTGGTATGACTCCCTTTTGCAACAATTTCCCCAGTCGCCCGATTCAGAATTTCCACTGTTAGAAACGCAACTCTTCTCCCAACTTTTTCAGTTGAGGTTTTAATTAGAATCTCTTCGCCGATCGGCACGGCTTTTATGTATGACATATTAATATTTACACTGACACCTGAGGAACTATTCGACTTTGGATGAGTCATAAGTGCAACTGTGGATAAATCATCGACTAGCAAACATGCCATTCCACCGTGGAGAAATCCTCCCATATTTGAGTCTTCTTTTTGGACTTTCATGAGGGCCGTCAAAATTTCCATTTCCGCTTGTAAGGATTTTTACACGTTGAAGATTTTTATGGAATCCACTCTCACGGACCATGTCTAGTAATTTCTGTACTGCACGAGTTCCAGCCATATTTCACGTCAAGTGTCAATTGACTAAAGAAATATCTTCCTATCCCCGACTGTCCTAAAGCATTCAAGGAATTGAATTACAAATTGTTTTACAAATATACGCGAGTCTTGCTGTGTCGTGCAAATTTAAACGTTGTAAATTCGGAAAGTGCAAAAAGAAATTGTAAGCTTAATTGACAGATTATAAAAGTATTCTTACCTTTTGACAGTTGAATGTATTAAAATTAAAAACCCTTCACAGAGCAATTCATGTGATTTAACACTGGATTTCGTTTAATTTTATCAAATTATATTCAAACCCATGGCAGCTTTGGCTGCACCACAATTTTTGTCTGTTTCACCTCGCGGTTTTCTTGCCTATATCGCATTTTCGCATTGGTATACCTTTAAATTATGAGAACGAGAACGTGTAGAATGAGGAATATGTGCGAGCGCCTGACTTTTGTATTCGCATAACCCAAACTTGAGACGTGCAGAGCCAGTAAACAGGAGGAAACCCAGAAACGATGCATGCCATGCAAGTGCAAATTGCACACATGCGCGTCAGTGAATGCGTTTATGCGTTTTCTAGGAGGGTCATAAAGGGTCAAACATTTCTAGTCCACAGAATTTGATTTTGTTAAATTGCCATACACAATACGAAGCAAAAGCCGTTCGTTTTCTATTTAAAACTAGTATATATGGCTGCCATACATTACACCAGCCAAAAATAATTTCCAGTTAGGGTTATTAGATGTTACGAGTCAATTGAGAATTTTGACTGTCAAAGTTTAATTTGCAATTGCTTACCATTCATGACGCAGAACAAAGGGTTGCGAAAATTTTTGATGAACTTTCTCAGCAAGCGGCACTCGGCATTGCCATGTTATGCAATTTGGTTTAAGGTGAGTTAACCCAATTACGATGTACACATAACCATAGCTCGACCTCTCTTCCTCATGACCCATAGCTCTACTCTAATGACTCGACGAGTGTTGTTTGGACGGAGCAAATTGTGTATTTGTAATCAATGCGATGCAATAGCAATGTTATGAAAAAATCTCCAACTCTTAATAAATTAGAACTCCAACTCCTGCAATAAGGGATAACAGTCTATGCAAATCCTTTCATTTTTATTCTATATAGTGTAATTCTTCATTGGGTTGCGGTTGGGCATCTTAAAATTTTAAAAAAATTGCTCGGATTTATTAATTGTAAAATGTGTGATTGTGAATTGTTTTCCTAATTTCGTGTTGAGAGTGCGAGTGCCTTAGTGTGCGATGTAAAATGGCATGGCTTATTGAGATTTTAGCTGGTTAACCATGGCCCCCAGAAGAGTCAGAAATTTCCGTTTGTTAAATATTCGAATCCCGAGCTTTGTGATCCCATTGCTATACTGGATTTCTCCTATTCTTGTTTTTAGCTATACATCTTTGGGTTATTACAATGATTTTTTACGGACGAAAGTTCTTCAGCCAAATTTTTTCAACCCATTGGATTACGAGACATTCGATTTTATAGTTGGTAAGGCTTAGACTACACTGCATTTCAAGTAAAGGCTAATACATTTACAGCTTTTGAAGTACATTTTTTTGCAACTAATGTCCAGTTGGAGCGGGCTCATCTGGAGCCGTGCTCGCGAATCGACTGTCAAAACATAGCAAAGTTTTGCTTCTAGAAACAGGCGGGAATCCGCATCCGCTGACGAAAATTCCAATTGCCAATGCAATACTACTTAACCATAGATCCATCGCGTGGAAGCATAGGACAATTCCACAAGTTAATTCCAGTCTCGGGTTAATTAATAATGTAAAATGATTTGAATAACCGGGTGTAAATTTACTTTCCGTTTTAATTTTAAAAACCCGTGCACAAGTAATGTACAATAAATTGACAGGTTCACCGCTGGCCAAGAGGAAAAGGGCTGGGAGGAAGTAGTTTGCTAAATAGCATGATTTACATGAGAGGTATGATGTGGTGCAATTCGCACTTTATTTCACCGGTAAAAATATTTATTGTCACAATACATAAAATTAAGCTTTGTGTGCTGCACTTAGGCCACCCCAAGGACTACGATAATTGGGCGGATATGACGGGGAACGATGAGTGGCGCTATGTGAATCTATTGCCATTTTTCAAGAAACTTGAAAATTACCATGGGCATTTCCCAAATGGTAATTTGATAAAGAAAATTGTGTAAAATGGGAATTTGAGATTGTAAGTGTGACATTTTGGAATTTAAACAGACAGTAATCATGGGTCAAGCGGTCCGGTTCACGTGGAGAGACTCCGGGCGGATACAGGGTTTCAGAATTGGCTGACAGCTGGAAAAGAAATTGGATACAATACACAGGATCTGAACGTTAATCAGTTTAAAGGTAACCAATTGCAGGTTTAACTACATGCTTTGTCAGCTGTGTTCATAATTCAAATACAGTACATTGCAACTTGCAAGAAACATAATTTTTTGTCTTAGGATTTGCAGCCATGGATGTAACGATGAAGAAAGGCACCCGATTTGACACTTATCGGGCATATCTAAAACCATTGAACAAAAAACGGGACCCACACAATTTGACAATTTATCGCTACGCGCAAGCCACCAAAGTAATAATTCATTAATTTTAAGTAGCAAAAAGAATGGTAATTTGCAAATTGTGCGATGATTACCTAGATTCACTTGGACAAAGGAAAACGTGCATATGGAATAACATACTTTCGATTCGGAATCAAGAAATTTGTGAGGGCTAGAAAAGAAATTGTAATAAGCGCGGGATCTATAAACACTCCGCATTTGCTAATGCTATCCGGCATCGGACCGAAAAAGGATTTGAATTCCAAAGGAGTGAGTTTTGATGGAATTTGGATTGGAATATCAGCATTTTGGGCTTGACTAAATATTACCAATTGCAGATAACATGTCGTATTCACTTACCAAATGTTGGGAAAAATCTTCAGGATCACATATTCTGCAACGTGGGACCATTCATATTGAATAAACCCGTGTCCCTAATTGCAGATCGCGATGTCACACTCAACTCGCTCCGCGAATTCTTGTTCAACGGTTCTGGTAATTTAATAACATTTGAATTTAAATTGTTGGAAATGAACTAACAATGCAACACAAAAGGGCCACTCGTATCCATCACGGGGATTAGTGGAGCTGGTGCATTTTCCAGTACATTGGCAAAGGATCCAACTTGGCCGGACATAATATTCCATTTTATCGGTGCTGGGATACATCGTACATTTGGTTTAGACACGGAAAGGTCATTCGGGTATCGTAAGGGGTTCCTGTCCCGATTCTACAAGCCGAATGTTGGAAAGGATGCCAATTTTGTGCTGGTTGTGCTTGGACGGCCGGAAAGTACAGGAAGTGTTTCACTCAGAAGTGCAGATCCGTTTGATAAGTTGATTTTAGATGCTGGTTATTTGACTAAACAAAAGGATATTAAAGTAATACTTGAAGGTATTTTGGTATATGACATGGAACTAATTATAAGTTCAAATTCTGATCACATTCATCACATGCTTGTTTTGCTCAGGCATTCGATTTGTCCTGGACCTCTTCCATAAAACACAGACGTTCCAAAATCTAGAAGCAAAATTGTCCGAAAATCCACTCCTGGAATGCTCGCATCATGTGTTCAATAGTGATCAATACTGGGAGTGTTTTGTGAAGCACTTTGCTGTTACGATTCATCATCAATGTTGTACGTGTCCAATGGGAAATCCTGGAGATCCATTTGCGGTCGTTGACTCTGAACTCAGGTAAATGCAGTCTGCCCTGTTCAGAAAAACTTATAACTTGTTACTTGCAGTGTAATGTATCGCCTTAAACAAAATTTATTGCAGGGTAATCAAGACTCACAATCTCCGTGTAATAGACATGTCAGTATTTCCAAAGATTATAAATGCTAATCCAAATGTGCCATGCATCATGCTTGGGGAAAAGGGGTCCTTCTTAATTCGAAGGCACTGGGCCAATCAATATTTAGTTTGTGATCCACGCGAACACTTTTTATACAAGGATGAATTCAAATGTTATTATTCGCAGTTGACATGATGTGACAGTGTCGAAACGGAATAAATGAATGTTTTTTAAAAACAAATGACGGCAATTTTAATAGCAAATATGCTATGATTGTAGCCTAAGCAAGTTAAGATTGGAAGAAGAAGAAAATGGTCAACTGTCACACTATCAACTAAATTTGTTCAATTCAATATATTTATTCAGTTCTCATATTCATAAAACGGATTTCGAATTACTTTAAATATTTCCGAGCAATGTAAATATTCTATGTAATCCATAGGCGAAAACAATTATTGCTCTGCAAAATCTCGGAGCAAAATTCCTAACCGCGCTCCTTAAAACAAATCTCACAACGCGGATTCGATCCCGTGTTTTCATATGTGCAAGCCCAGCATTTCCATTTCAAATCTTCAGTTTCTCTTAGAAGCCCTCTCCTGAAATTGTCTATACTCAATTTTGGAGCAGATGGCTCAGAGTCTTGTTGAGCATCCAATTTTGTAAGTTTGAGCACAGGTTGATTGGGTGGGATTACAGTTTCTTCTTCGTATTGGAAATCTTTTGATTTTGAACATACTTCACAAATCTTCCCAAATTTAGGATTCTTATTATTGAACGTGCAGTGTGGACAAGCCCAAGGAGTAAATGAATTTTCTGATAGTATTGACAAATCCTTGTCCTCAAACGTCTTCACCGTCTCTTCCCCACCCTTTGGGTAATTATAATTTCCAAACGACCCAGGCTGTGTAACTGTTTGCAAATCCGTTCCGACTTCGAAAGGGGAAGTCGCACATAAGGAGCTGGGCTCATACATCTCATCGGTAGGAATAGCACTTTCTGCTGGGACTTTTGATTTGAGCAGTGCTTTAGGTTGTGGTTTGTCTTCTTCGCCCTGCACGCTCTGTTGTTCAAATTCTTTTCTTTCGTTTGCTGGACTTCGGCGATCTGCCGTCAATGCCGAAGATAAAGGTAAGGACGAGTCTACATAAAGTGGATATTTAGAAAGGTATTCTTGACGGAGTTTTGAATTATTATAAGATGCGGAGGATGAGGAAGCGGACGATGACGGGATTGATGTGCTTAAACTACTGTTCCCACTGGGCGGGGAAGGACGACTGTGATAGCCACGGCCATAGTCGGTTTCATCAAAACTACTTTGAATTTTATAAGCTGGACTCAGTATATCAGAATTACGATTAGGATCATCACGCTGCAATTTAGATGCCATTCGAGTATAAGGAGAAAAGGCAGACGGCTTTTCTGTACTATTTGAACTGGGGGTTGAACATATTACAGCATCACTAAAAATTCCTCGTCTACTTTGACGTTCTTCAACTCTGTGAGATTTCTCTTCATAATCTCTCACTGTCTCTTCAATGCTTTGAGGAGTACGCGGCGTTCTTAGTCCATTTGAAGTTGATTCCAAGCTGTAGCGATGTTGATGATCGCCGAGTAGGTCCGAGGCACGGACACCATTAGAATTCCTCGCGGAAACTTGTTCAAGTTCGGAGCGTTGAGAAGAAATATTATTCGAATACTTGTCACGAAGGTAGTTGGATTGGTATTCAGTATAACCAGAGCCACCCAGTTTCTCTGTGTAATGGTGGACTTTCTCCACAACTTCACTCTCGGCTGGTGTTTTATTGTCGTCAATGTCCACAAGGCGGTCAATGGGGACGTGCCTCATCGCGGTGTCAAAGGTCTCTCGCTCAGGAAGCAAATGATCTCGATTAGTTTTGGCCCTCAACCTTTCTTCCTGCTCAACTTCCATCTTTTCCTCCTGCAATTGCCTTCTCCGAAGATCTTCCTCTTCTCTGCGTTGTCTTTCTTGGAGGGCAAGTTCCTGTTGGCGTTGAATGTCTTGAAGTCGTTGAGCCTCCATTTGACGCCTCTCAAGTTCAATGTATTTTTGAGCTTGCTCATGTTGCCTTTGTTGAGCATGGTAAACAAGTCTTGACAGAACAGTGTCTACATCACCAACCAGCTCCTTTCGGGATTCGTACGCATCCCTTGCAGAAAATGGGTAGTCAGGCATTTTGGCCTTGAAACGTTCCCACAGTTTACTAAGGATCTGAAAATGTACAAATGGACGCCAGTTAAGCAATCACTCCTAAGCAGGTTTAGAATTCCGCTTACCAAACACTCCTGTGAAGCCATAAAACAATCTTTTGAGAAAAGTTTCAGTCGTTTCAAATCTGGCATGGTAGTCATTTGAAGTGTAGTGTCATCAATTGCAGTGTAATTTAAAGATAGAAGTAATTCTTGAGCATTCATCAAATGGGCTCGGATGTTGTGAATAAAAAATCCAGATGTTAACTGTGAATCAAAAGTTAACATGACTGTCAGAAAATTAAGCACAGATGAAACTTTAATTACTTTTACCTTAATTCGATGAAATTCCTTTCTCCACGGTTGTTCTATTAAATTATGCGCATACTTTGCCAGGTTCTCCAAAGCAGCACTGGCATCACGAGGATCCAAATCCACAATCCCGCAAACACTATTAGCAAACACACGGTGGGTTTCCTTCATAGTAAATTTCTTGTTATGAGGAACGAGGTACAAATACTGAGCTGTATAGCCTGCAATGTAAAAAAAAAGAGCCGAGTTCAAAAATCAAATTAATTTCAATAGCTTCAATAACTAGAATGTCAAACTTCTTATCTTTGATCACCTCTCATTAACCTTAAACCTTCAGCTTTTGCTTCGGGTTCCGTTGCTGCCAGAAATTGATCGTGATAATCATCAATCTGATGCATTAATTCTACTGTATGT
This sequence comes from Orthonychiurus folsomi, assembly GCA_036851895.1. Classification (NCBI taxonomy): domain Eukaryota; kingdom Metazoa; phylum Arthropoda; class Collembola; order Poduromorpha; family Onychiuridae; genus Orthonychiurus; species Orthonychiurus folsomi. The sequence goes on from JAAXYW010000306.1 coordinate 10,649, forward strand.
TGCTGATCAAATCCACGTTTGTACGAGTCCATTGTATGAAGATTTGTGAATATCTGAAAAATCCAAGAAAATTAGCTGCGCCGAACTCGAAATACGAATTCAAGTGGTTGTTAATTCCCTCTGAATGTGCTGTACATTACCGACTTCATAATTTCCAAAACTAGACACTGGGATTCAACAGTCACAGTGACAGTAAATAACTTACCAACAATCAACGAACGATCCCGATCACCAAAACGAAACTACGGAAGGAAGGGGTCTGATTTTAATTGTCTTTCTACAGTTTCAGTTCCACCAATTCGTGGATACGGATGCCAAAACCGGTTAAATTCCAACGTCACGGACTCAAAAGAAGGTGGGTTGCTTCCAGGACCAACGAACTGAAATAGTTTGTCGACTTTTTGACTCGATTCCAATTTTGACAACACTCCTTCTCTCTCTGTTACTTGAACTCCCAGTTCTGACTGTGCGTGCACTTTCAATCCAAACAAATGCACACGTGAGTGGCACGACAGAGCCCGAAGTGCCTTTTCCGCGCACCCACGACAAAAAATGCATTCAATGTTTATTCAGGCAGAGACTAGCTTTAGCACAGGGCAGCTCAAATTAAACAATTCAGCGCCGATGCGATGAGCGATGACGAACCGAAGACATCAATATTAAACCCAAATGTACAAGCAAATATGAAATAATACTAATTTATTTGTGTAAATAAATATTACTGCACGCACACAACTAATTTGTATTTAGCTTACACTTACACAAAAGCATTCTATTTGGAATTTGGATTACAATAATTTTTCGCAGTTACCGTAACGCAAGAACAATACAGGGCAATATTATAGCATAACGTCTATTTGGATTACAAGAACAACTCAAACAGAAACAAAAATCTGTACCTACCTACCAGTAAATATAAGTTTGACATTAAGCACAAAATTTTAATGGCTTAAAATTTATTGAACCAGCCCTTGATTTCTTATGAAAAATAGAAAATACGCAATTTTAGTTGTAGCCAGTTTTAGTTGTCCAATCGCAATGAGTTCCGACTTATTGTTGTTCTCCGAGGAGCTTCCGCATCCGGCGAATTTCAAGTATCTGCAACACCACACAATGCATTAAATAACACCAGCCTAGAAAACAATTGTAATTAATCCACTTACATTGTACAAAAATGACTTAAGCTCGTCGATAGAAGCCCGGTTGTAAATTCCCACAGCAGGGTCCTGGCCAGGCACAGCATGCTCTTGAATTCGAGGGTCAATCTCCTTCAATAGACTTATGAGTTTTTGTGTACCGTACATTTGCTCAACGTATCTTATAGTCCTTCTTCCACATTGACTATTAGCACCAGTGAAAACCCCGTCTGGGATAACGAATTGGTTTACCTAAAAGGGTTTTGATTAATTATTTAATTGTTTCTTAACATTCCAACCTGAATTGAAAATATTCACGTACTTCGCGTCCGTAACTGTATTCTTTAATCGTCATAGCTTGGGTTTGAAATAAATTGTATGTCAGAAACCTGCTTGAAGCGAACCTTTACAAAAACGCCCTAAGTGTACTTTGTGTGAGGGTTTGAGAAGAAAGACTGTACATTTCATTATTCAGCGAGGCCAACTAGTAGTTGAAAAACTATATTTAGTTATGTTCGCCTGAAGGGAAACAAGCTATATTTGAGCTGTTGTTTTCATCCTATGGCAGTTTTAAAACATGGTAAGCGCAAAGCAAAACTCAAACATATTACGCAGAACATTTGCAGAAAGGAGGAAGGAATTGCTAAGGAATGCCTGCACGCTGATGAATTGGATTAGCATTACTAGTCAATCTGTCTGTCAACGATAAATCCATATGAAACCTATGAAATCTTGCGCAGGATTGAGTACAGGAAGTACTAATTATGAGGAATTAACCGAACTCCCGTCTTTAAGATTTTCAGTAATTGCTCCCGAAATGCCTTTCCAATTTTCAAAATTTATTTGCTTACCCGGGTGGTATGGGCGTTTGGATTCATCTTAGAACAGGGATTTTTTTTGCAGAAACTGTAAACTTTAGTTTTATTTTAGGTGGATTTGTGTGCAGTTGGCGATAAAGGAGGGTACGGAGTGGCTAGAAAAAAGAGAAGGTAGAAGACGAATCCTCCGTTTGTAACATTGAATCTACACTCACAACATTCGTTGTCGCTTCGTCTGCCTCTGACTCATTAAAATTAGAATTATATTGAATCAAAGAAAGCAAAGAAAATCATTCAGATGAATATCCCTGGAGGGAGAATGTGACACCCCTACAATGTAGTCGCCGCACGCCGTGCATGCGGCGACTTTAAAATCAACCTAAGACTATGACATAATACACCATATTTTGTTACTGCAATATAATAAAATGCAATTGTACAGACTTAGGATATCCGATATCGTAAACTTCTTTTTCTGAGCGGTGATTCTGATTCCTTTCTTATTAAAGCAAAAAAGCACTTGGTGTATACTGAGTATGCACGCCACGTCATATTAGTCCAATTTGAATTCATATTTACTAAAACAATAGACCTAGCAAGCACATCACTAGCAAAAATATTTCTGATAAAAGGATTCTAAGGTAACAAGTGCACCAGCAATTGCAAATCCTAAGGCTAAGATTGCATATGCATATCTCAGCTCTATTAAAGAAACGCTTATGAAATCTCTATTTGAATCCACACATTCCTTCCGATGAGGAACCCAGCGCTTCCGTAAAATCCCCGTTAGCCCAACCTGATGTAATTTGAGTAAACTGGAAATCAATTAAAGAAAATTAACCAAATTGTCATATTATTAACTCCAATCAGATATGTTTAGTTTATTTGACCATAATTAGTAGATGTGCAACGTAAATTTACCCAGAATTCAAAGCTGCTCTATAAGGGGAATTCTTCCGCATGTACATGGTCCACGGATATGCAATTTGGAACTCAATCAATCCCCAAGAGCAAGGAAAATTTACCAGTTCAGCCTGAACGGCAGAAAATCCCGTCTCCTCATCAATTATGTATGCAACTTGGCCTACGTTCACTTCTCGGATTGCTTGACGAAAATTACAAAACACAAATTTCGACTCTGAGGACTTTGTAAGAATTCGACGTATTGCGGGCTGATGTTCTTGGATCCCCTTAACAAATTTTACTACATACTACACATGTCAAGTATTGAAGTCTCTCTGTTTATTGGTAACTTACTTCAGCGATTGTTTGTATAGTTGATCCATTATTGAATCCGTATTCCAAATGTATTTCGTAATCTGAATCTGCGAGGGATTCCAACGAATTAATGTAATATCGATTAATGGATTTGATTGAAGCTCCGTTTCCGGTATAAGTGCTGGAGATGATAATGGACACTAATCCGGCAATCCACATGACAAGCCGTGATGTGTTTTTTTCAACTCGGAATTCTGAATCTTTGGCAATAATTTTGCGCATAACAAATGCTTAATTACAAGAATGTTGATATTTACCCATAGGAATACCTTTTTGCAAAAGAAGAGACAAAGATTGGAATAGTGCATCGAGGATACTTTGTTTTTCCAACATTGAAACCGCCATCATTGCTCCAGCCAGTACAAAGAAAAGTCCCAAAAACACAAGCCAAAGGCGGAGTTCAAATGGGCCAAAAATTACATCCTTATTTGAGGCTTCAAATTGATGGTTTATAAATGCTGCTACCCTGTATGCAGTTGCAGTTCAACCACGTATTGCATTCACAGAAAATGTTGTTAGTAATTAATTTAGAACAAAAAATTACTTGGATTTTCCAGTCGTAAATGTAAAATCCAAGGTTCGTGCTCGACTCTCATGCAAACTGTACGAACTCGCAAAGAGATCAATGGATTCCTCAGTAGCTTTGTTGAAATCATAGGCGTTGACGGATGGAACGAGTTCATAACTACTAGCATTGAAGAAAGTTGATATTAATTCCTTCTACTTTAATTCAATTGTATCATTAAATTTCAATTGTAAACCTGAAGTTAAGGAGTGCACTAAGTTCAAATAATATGCCAACTGCGTAGCCTCCCGTTAAGATATAACACTCCGACGTGGAATTCCTTGGACTTGTTCCATTGTCACAATTTTGTACTCGAACGTCGTAGGAGTACAAATTGTCGTACTTGAGAATGAAAAAAATGCCAGATTTCAATTTAATTCTTGTTGAATTAGCTGCATTGCTATTGCTGCCCTTACCCGTGTAGTAATACGAAGTACACTCCCGTTCAAATTGTCCATTACATTACTTGGAGACTTATTTATTAGCAAAGTAATTGATACCCAAATATGTACAACAATTCAATAACTAACAAATAAATCCTGGTTTGCAAATTCCTTATCCCGAGCCCGACCCACCACCACCACTAGGCGACACACATCATGGAATAGCATAATGGATTTTCCGGGTAGTTATCGGTATTCATCCTCAAAAAGTGTCATTTCCTTCTTCCTTCCCACTAATGTATTGACACTTGACACTCATGGACAAGGACATTCTTGAGAAGTGCCATTATGCTGATATGTGTCATACAATGTACTAATGCAGTGTGGTAATAGAAGTTTTGTCCGTTCTATATTGCAAATTTGGATTGAAAAGAAAAATTCCGAATGAGAATCTAAGCACAAACGAAAGGAAATTGATATGAGTGTGAGGTACTCAAAGGCTCAAACTTTGGGATTGCCCACTAAAATTACGAACGAGGTATGATGCAAGAAAAGAAATAATTCCAAGAAAATTCAGGATTCCATTTGACGATCTCAGGGTTTGGATCTGAAATGGTGTGCATATCTAAACTTTTTTATTCAGCCCGGTGCGGTGATGAGGGTGACAGGAGTGACAACTATTATCTGTTGAAAGGGTAGACATGTCTGTGACAATAACAAGACATATACTAATTGACACAAAGAAGCGCCTGGTGCTTCTAAGTTTAAGAATTCTACGAATCACACAAGGCAATGGTCAGGGCAGGGGTTCTGTTTATTTTAGATCCAATAATTTTCAGCACCTGAAAGAAACAACGGATTTCCTAACTCTGTAGGACTAGTAGGACACGTAGGCTATTTTAATAACATAAGTATTTGTTTACAACCAACCCTTTGTGAGGTTTTTTTTCGACCGCACAACTTTGTATGTCAGAACGGGTAATGCTGATGGATTATGAATGTTTAACTCAACTTGAACTTGACAAACTTAAGATTGAGAAAGTCTTTCTTACGATACCAGTGGATGGATGCGAAGAATGTCGTATTCTAAGATATTTTTAAAGCGGCCAAAATGAATTTTGTTCCATCTATTTTGAGTTTGCAATTTGATTTGTCAATTCCATTCCATTCCCTGACTCGCATTGCATTGTGAGGCCGCAAAAAGAGGTGAACCAAATAAATTCACATGAGGTGCTCGCGATTATAATTGGACGACATGAATGATGCCGTACGCCAAATTCATAAGGGATACAAACCTTTGTATTTTAAATTAATTAAATTTGCAACTGAAACTGAGCTTTCAAAAAATGATTAAATCATAAGGTAGGCACATCCCTCCTGCATTTTACTGTCTTATAATGGTGTAGAAAATGTGACAGGAAAGAGGTTTGCGGCAAAACAAATTTCCGTCGCCAAAATAAAACCCACAACTACAGTTGCGTCCGGCGGCAAAATAAAATGTGATTCAAAAGGCTCAACTTTTAATACGCGCAAATGATGGGGGGAGAATTGAATTCGCTTCTAAATTTAGTTATTGTGCTCACATTTATTATTAACACGGCCTTTGCTAAAAATTCTACTTTCGCACACGAAGATTCAGGTAAGTCATCATTATCAACATTTGTAACACTATAACTCACAACCTTCTATTAAATTGTAATAGCTCAGTTTCAGAAAAAATCCCGAATGGCCATGAAAGGATCGTGTTAACCAAACGGGTGGAATACCAATCTGAGCAATTTGATAGCGATCCGTCAGTTTTCCAGGATTTATTTGAGGAATGGGAGCATGCAAATCGGAACTCAACTGCAAATGTGAACTCGCGAATACCAATTTCCACATTTCGGCCGAATATCACAATTCAGCAAGGTAAACAGGATTCAAATCAGAATTCAGAAATGTTAAATGCACTTGACAAATTCTCAAATTGATAATCTGGCAGATCATGTGTTCATAAAGAATAGAGAAGAAAAGAGTCATAATATGCGGATGACCAACGCAAAGAATGGAGCGTCACATTCAACGACGATGACATCAAGTGGTGTTAAAATACTACTTGATGTTTTTGTATTATCCGCTCTTTTAATTTGTATATCGCTATAATACATATACCCGCTTGTTGGTAAAAGAAGCTCACATGTATGTATGCGTATGCGACTATTCCACCAAATAAAATACTTTTTTTCGAGGCAATCAGCGGAAAGCATTCAATTTATTTTTGTCGTTCACTTCCTCTTTTGCGGAACGATTACTCACTCATTCCATCCTCTCGTAATTAATCGCATATTGCAATTTGACTATTACGCATGCACACGTACACAAATTGTATTTAGACTTTGGCACGGCCTGTGATTCATAATTCGGACCAGGCAGGCAGAAACCGAAGCTGTCGTTTTAAACACATCAAGTTTTACTTTTGCGTCAACATTTGGTCAGCAAAATAAGGCAAAAAATGGATTAATCAATCAATCAGGCCCCAATTTGTGCATGTACATTTACTTTAGATTCGGAGAGAGAAAATATCTTACGAGTTGCTAGTCTTTTACTAGTTATATTTTAAAATTATGGACAGCTTTCAGCTACTTGTTTGTGTGGTCGCCTTCATTTTGATCCCGTATTGTGATTCATCGCCTAATCAAATGGATTCAACTGAAAATCCCACCGATTTGAACAATTATGACTACGGTACGGTACAAATTTTAATCCAAATCAAATATTTTTATTATGAGAAATCCTGAAAACTTTGTTATCATCTCGATTTCTGAAGATGCAACAAATCGTGACGACCGCTCACTCCTCAGTGATGCCGACCCGGATGTTCTATCCGATTTTCAAACTTGGGCTGAGAGTGTGGAAAAAGCTGAAGGATTCATCGCGTCTCGCATCCCGACAAGTACACCAAGCAAAGAGGAATTGAACGACAATAATGATCAAGCCATTGCGGCGATTGGCACAAGGTCCGGTGGAGGTGGACTTCTCTGCAGAAAAGGTCAAGTGTGTAGAAACTGCTTCGGATTGGGTAAAAATAATGAACTTGTACCAGCCGATTGTCCGAATTACGCATCCGGCTCCAGATCAATGCAAATACCCGCAAATGGAATGAAAATATTGACAATATTATTACTTTTAGTCTGTACAATTTATGGCAAAATGGCTCCCTTTAACTCAATGAACTGAAAACGAAATAAAAGCGTTTCGTAAACAAAATAATGTTTTAAAAAAAATAAAAACTGTCACTTTCCAATGCACATTCTGCAATTTCAAGTAAACTTGTTGTAGCACAGCACAGCAAGGAATACACACACGTACGATCGACCAACTCTAGCCTTTAATTAACAAATTAGATATTTTATTATTTACCCACACTTTTAGAAGTACCCCTTAGCAAGTACATGGTTATGCACCGTACAAACATAACAGAGAAAGAACGTAATACTTATACGCGTTAATTAGTTATCGTTAACAAATGATTTACATATGAAATTCTTCTTCCCCTAGTAGGGGATCTGAGTATGTTTCCAAATTCAAAACAAAGCCGTCAATTGGCCAAATTTGGAATAATTTGTACAGAATAGCGATTGCAGTGAGTGAAACGAACACTTGTGACGATGGTCCGAGGAATGAGAATAAGACAAAACAAAGGAATTCAATTCCGTATACATTCATAGAAGTCATTAGCCATTGTCGGCAGCCAACAAAATCCCTCTGTTCAAAGTGAGTGTAATTTGAATGCGCAATTTTAAAAAAATAATTGAAAGTTACTTCGCATGCACTAGTTACCTGTTTCACGGAGTCAATTAGACAATAACCGAAATAAATTTGAGCACTGGTGACAGAGAAATGAATGGAGATGAGGATAATCCCGGAAAGTGCTGGAAAACATAATGATTATCACTTTCAAATAAAGAGAAGCCGCAAATCTTGTAAAATATCATAAAATGTTCAACTGACCACTCGAGTCCAAGTATCCTTCTTCGTCAATGTGTTCCGGGTCGTTCTTAATTGCCCAAAAACTACACAAATCTACAATAATTTGAAGAATGCAAACACCCTGCAAAAAAGCAACATTAATTTGAACCTATAAATTTATTTAAACAGTGACAAGTTTTATCTTACAAAATTAATTATGGCTAAACAGTGGACGAGAACTGGGAACCACTGGGCACGTCTTGTTGGACGAAAAGGTGGCATCCCGAATTTTCAACGGGAAATGCAACTTGTAGAATAAAATTAACTACGTATAGCTTGTGTCACGTTCTCAAATAAATGCAATCAGTGCGTTTGGTTGTGTAAATGCAACGATGGGCGCACCATGGTGCTAGAACTGTTCAGAGAGCAATAATTAGCAATTTACTATTTAGTACTCTAATTCTAACTATTGGGTTGTTATATTTGTTATATGCTATATGAGTATTGTGTGATTTAGCATAGACTGTCACCCCACTTGCACTCCAAGCAGTAATCCACTACTTGCACTTGGAGAAATGGGAACGCTAATTAAAATTAATCAGATAAGGAATGAAAAGGAAGTGGTGGTTTTCGTATTTGGCCTGCGTAAAATTTGATTTGCCACGCCACGCAAGCAGCTGGAATGACTCGCTGATGAACCTGAAGTGGCTTTTAATTGGAGAATATCTGCTAAGGTATTAAAACCAGTGTATCACTCATTATCGATTCGCAATATTTTTATTTAAAAACGCTTTTTCCTTGGAATGTTGCGCCTTGCTGTAAAAAGAACTCTTTTAACGAAATGAAGTCCGGCCTTTGATTCAAATCCAAGTTCCAGCATTGCAACATGACTTTGTAACTGTGAGTGGAAAAAGTGAAAAAATAGTTTAAATTTGTTAATTAGTAGCAAGTTTGTAAAATGCACATGCAATGAGGTGTCGCCACGTTTAGGTGAAACTTACGTGCTCTCTGTTGCATACTGAGGTTTATCCATCCGATAGCCATCCCGTAGCATTTTCCAGGAATCAAATCCCCAATTGATCCCGGGATAAGGACACTGACCCAGAGTAAAAATTTCGTAAAGGGTAATTCCATAACTCCAAACGTCGGATTGGACGGAGAATTCCAAGTCTTGAAGGGATTCAACCGCCATCCATTTTAAGGGCAATGGGCACTAAAATTATTTTTGAATCCACATTAAATACAAGTGTCAATAAGTATTAACTGTGCAAGTTGTGCCAAAATCTTAAACTAATTACTTCCTGGCGCTGGACGTAGACGGAGTACTGGAATAATTGCTTTGCCAATCCAAAATCGCCAACTTTCGCAGTGAGATCGCGGGTCAGCAGAACATTCCTTGCTGCCAAATCTCCGTGGACAACCTGGAAAATTGTACGTATGAATTGGATAGAAAGGTTAGAATTAATTTCAAAGATAACCACATGATTACCTTTTTAGAGCTCAGGAATTCCATTCCACAGGCTATTTCATAGGCCCACCGAATCAAATCCTTTGAGGAAAGTTTCTTAACAGTAGAATTTTGATAGTCAACCGTACTACGAAAGAAAAATAAGATAGTTGTCAGACGTGAAACATGCTGCTAGTAAAACAATGTGCAATTCGTACCTTTTTCGGAACGATCCATAAGCCTTGCGCTGATTGTGATCCACAAAAATTCGCCTGGAGGCTTTGACAAAATTCAGCATGTTCCCATTTGCACAAAACTCACAAATAATGTAAACTTCACCTGCATAAGACGGGGTCGTGATCAGCAACGTATATTAATTACTTACTACACATACAATTAAAATTATTTACATTTCTGTATGTTTTGTGTGCAGGCTCCAATCAAGCAAACGATATTATCGTGCCGACCCACGTAACTCATTATTTTAAGTTCGGACAGTAATGCTTTAACATACGCAATATCCGCACCCTTTTTGGCAGACTTGATTGCAATCGGGGCTTTTCCCAATCGTCCTTTGTGCACTATTCCAAATTGCCCGCTTCCTAGAACCTTAGAATCTGTCAGCGAAAATAAGAAACCTTCCTGTTTACTTCAAGATTGAAATGTGTCAGGTGCTTTTTTTGACGTACTTACCAATTTGAAAGTCCTTCATCGCAAGTTCATATTGAGGATTGTATGGGTAAAACAAAGCATTCTCACTATTTGGATCCCCATCAACAAATTCCTTGATTTCCTCTTCGGTCATTCGAATCCACTGACTTTGGTTTCGATTAATCCGAAAAAGGAAAAAAATGAGTATGATAAGGAATAGAAGAAGGGTTCCACCCCCAATTAGTAGGATTAAGGTCAACGAGCCCTCTGAAGATTTCTGGGTGATAACTGACTCTGCACCTTCCGTGGATTTATAGTCCACTTTTACCATAAAGCGCCTTTGTCTTCGTTCAGTGTTCTGATTTGTGGCTTCGCAAGTGAAATTGGTATCAACGGACAAATCAAATATTATCAGAGTCGTAAAGTTATCTGTGTCTTGAATATCGTACACCTTGTTCTCCTTGAACCCGGATCTAGGTTTCTTTAGCATCTGCAAAAAGCAATTCCAAGGTCTGTTTCGCAAATGTTTTGTCTAACCGAAAGATACAATACAATTTGACGAATACCTTATTATTTCGCAACCAGTCAAACCTGACCGTTGGAACATTGGGTTCAACCAAATCACAACGCATTGTCACGGATTCGTGTTCAGGAACAGTTTTGGCCTCAATGGTTTTCTCATCGACTAAAGTTGGTGGTGGAATTGCTACAAGACATATATCAAAGTACTAACATGTAAGAGTGCGATAAGAATAGTCTTGTAAAGTGTAAAGTTCCAATATTCAATTTTCTCACCTCGTACTACAAAGCCAATGGAGACATTTTCCCATCTGTATGAATTCCAAACTGGAGCAAAGCAAATAATTCCTTTAATTCTTGTTGAATTGAGTCGAATCACTGTCCCCGCATTATACGTTTGTCCATCAGCCGAGTATAGTTCTGTAATTTCTTTCGGATCTGCAATTGGACAACGAAATATGTGACCTTTTCAAAAAGTGTGCATCACCACTGATATATCCCATTATACGTGCATACCAATATCGTCCACCTTATCGACCTCAAACAGAGTTAGTCTGAATCCTTTTGAAAAATAGGAAGCTGCACCACTGCAAGTCACGGAAATTAATTGGCGTTCAAAGAGGCTCCCATTCTGTATTTGAAGCTTTAGGACTTGACTGATTTTAACTCTTGACTGGAGATTCTTGACATCTGTAATTTAATAAAGGTTGGATGTACTGGTAACCAGCATATGACTTGTTAGGTAATACTACAAAAGGAATAGTTTACAATAAGATGGTGGGTCCTCCACAGTTGTAAAAACGGCTCTTGCAACAGAGAATTTTCCATATTGGCAAATTATTGCCCCAGGCTTCAATTTTGGCATTGTTTGACAGTTTTGAACATTACAGCTTTGTACCAAGCTATCGGTACAGTTATCCTGAGAATCAATCACAGTACTTTTACACATGGTTAGACGTTAGAATTGAAAGTTTTAAGCTCGCAGAAATCTTACATTACGAATGATTGCATTACACTCGTCACTATTCCTGCAAGGAACAACCCTTGATATTAGATTTTCTTCTGAGTCATCCGCAAAATGACTGGAACAACCGTATTCACTGGACTTATCATCAAAATGAAGAATCAGAGTGCAGTCAGGGTTAGCACCGAAACGCGAATTTGCCCCTTCCTTACTATTCACATCTGAAGGCAAAAAGAAAAAAACTAACTTGCTGGCTCCTCAAAACTAGCAAGTAAACAGTATAGAGTTTTTGAACGTAGATGTTCGTACTCTTCCCCTTTTCGATGTCCACGAACAATGCACCGGAATTGGGTCCGGAGATTAGCTGGACCGCAGTTGATTGATGTCTTTCTTGAGCTCTAGTGACATGAGTGCAACTTAAAAATTGATCAATTGTTGGATTTTTGAATATCAGGGTCAATTCTGAAAAAAATGTGTACGTAGAATTGTCGTTTATATCTTCGACTCTCCGGGATTTGTCAATAGCTATTCCAACGAGATCTCCATCTTTCAACTTTAAGCAATGATAAGTTACATATTAATTACACATTAAGGAAATTTGAAGCCTGTGCTTCGGTTTGCGCTTTCGAACCGGATTTGATGGAAATGTCCACTTGTTGGGATATGTTGAGTTGCACCCGAGAATAATTTCGTCAAAACTCCCAGTAAAGTTGCCAGTGATGCTAGTGTTGGTAATAATTTTTCCATTTGTTTTAATTGCAACGGATACCGAAGGAAATAGTACATTTTGGTAACAATCGGAAATAATGGAAATAAAAATATAAAACTCCAGTCGAAAACCTTTCATATTAATTCGTGTGGTGTGTTAGGCTCTAGGCAAAATACAACGCACTTTTTACACACGTAATTTCTTTTAAACCTGGATGACCTGGAATGGAAACTGCGTATAGTTAAACTGGAACAAGGAAAACCACAACTGAGGTGTCTCTTATTTGATAGGATTAGTAATCCAGTATATGATATGACTAGCTAGGAAATTTTGTCAATGCCATGCCATGGGCATAAGAAATTCCAAGAAAGAACATGCAATTTGACGTGGAAATAGCTGAACTAGCATTAACAACGAGCACTAAAACATTCGGATTTCGTTCAATTCTACAGAACGACACGTTGGAGCTTATAGTGTGCACTAATGAGCAACAAATTAGCTTAGTTTCACATTTATGCGTATTAGTAAAAGTGACTTACCGAATTTAAATATATTTGCAAGAAACTGTGCCGGTGTTTACCGGAGGTTTAAGTATTGCATGCAACTCGGTTACCTGTCGGCGTCGACTACTGACAACTGGTGAGTGGCGACCAGTGCACATCACACACTTTATTTTGGATTTGTTCTTCATAAAGGGTTTCATAGTATAAACGGTATGTAGCACTCAGGCATTTTTGAGATACATCAAAGGAATTAACTTAAAATGTTGGCGCAGTTAATAGAAATAATAGTTAAAATTTTGGTGCTGCACAATAAACGCATTTCAGAATTTCTGGTATAAGCCTAGAATAGAAGCTAACTGGTTTCACAAGCACATGAACAAGAGAAACACAGTAGAAATTAGTATTCCAGAAAGTGCCAGCCCAAGGCAAGACTTGTGATAGAAAATCCAAGAACCTCTATAATTAAAAACTTGTAATGATATCTTCGAAATTAGTGATTTCAGGATTGGTGAAAATTGCGATTAGGATAAGTTGGGTCCGCTTCACGGTTTGTGCAGTAAAGTTAGAATCTTGCCTGGCTGCTGCATGCTGGCTTGTTTATGCTCATATACTGTATCAATATTAATTAGCATCTACGTTTTTGAAGATTTTACACATAAGAATCGGGCTCGTCTCCACATCTCTGTCCGATAAGTATTTTTTAGTGTACATTCCGCAAAGTAATTAGCCAGGTTTAATAAAATGCGGCAAATTGCACTCGTACGTACTACTGCAAAAGAGATGTACTTGTGACTCATCACATCAGGAGGTACTACTTAGACTACTACCGCACCGGAAGTGGTGGCGACGGTGCTGTTTGTATATTTACCGTATATGCTGTATGGAATGAGACATTCAGTTTCTAAAAATTCATTATTAGTACTTAGACTTTAGATTTAACCAGGCAAAGTGAAGGCAGAATTTCTTTTTGAATAAATAAAAATTCTTTCAGGCATAATTGGAACTGATGTTATTCAATTATTTCTGAATCTGAACTGTGTACATACAAATAATTAGAAACGTCTATAAATAAAATATGAATGGCGTTTGGAAGGACGATAACATCAATGAAATAAATTTGAAATATATAAGAATTGGTGGAACAACAAAAGTAATAGTTTTTTTTCAAAGCGATGAAGAAAAAATTGTATTCTCAGCTCTCAAGTCACTTTTTCAAAACTAAGTTCATCGAAACGGCATCTGAGTGGCTACAAAATTTAGAGAAAATGCTCTTTGTAAGTTTCAGCATTCCATAGCCAATCAACATGTAGCAAGTGATCCTAACCGTCCTCTCCATCAAGTCGCGCTTTGTCAGTGGTTCTTCCGGTTTTCTACAACAAAATAACATTCATCGAATTGTATAACTATTTTTTTTGGAAGATTTTAATTCAATCTCCTTACGAAATGATTTCTTCAGTAACATCAACATTATCGGGTTTGTGTGATTCGATAATTACTACCGGTACACTGCGTTCCTCTATATCCGTAGTCGACTCCTCCTGCCCTTCAAGCTCGGAATCAGAGCTTTCGACTTCAAACCGTTCCTGCAACTGCTTAGGTTCCACTTCCATTGGAATTGGATTTTTGTCATTACTTGGCGTTGAAGCTTGGAGTGGTGAATCCAGTACCCGAGGAGCACGTGGAGTGGTGCTCGCATGGACTATTTTGATAAATTGCACTTCATCGTCATCGTCTGGTTCAATAGTTTGAACGCTTCCATCATCCAAATTCGCAGTCGAATTCTCTTCGGAGCAATCTTCCTCCTCCCCCTCCTCAGATTCGCCACTTTCGACCTCTATGGTGTCCACGGACACGGAGTTAGACTTTTCGAATTCCTCACTATCCATATCCGCATTTCTAGCATCTTGATAGTCATTTGACAAATCAGGAGGAGCACTTCGAGACGAAGACGATTTGGACGATGGAGTTAAGTAAACTGAATCCAGTGAATCCTCCGCCTCCAATTCCGAGTCAGACAACTTCTCAGCAATTTTGCGCGATAATTTCCTCGGAGTTAAGTCATCGGATAAAAATGAAAAATTGACTGACATAGATGAGTCATGATCACACTTTTCAAAGTTATAGTCCTTCCAGGGAGAGTTCAAAGCCATGGTAAAATCTATGAGCAATACAATAAAATACATTATAGTTCTGAACAGTTCTCACTTTTTTTGATAGCCAATCTAAAATCCAAAATCGTCAGCTTGAATCAGACTACACCATAAAAACTTTTACCCTGACGTGGGCAAAAAAAAATTTCATGACTGATGGCGGATGGCTGCCTGGCATTTGCATTTACAACTAGCTAGATTGGGCCTCGCTGCCCGCACCGGCAGTAATCAAATCCAACCATTTATGGGTCACATACTCAAAATTTCACGATTAATAAACCATCCTTCTAACAACCTAACCAAATGGCAATAAAGTCCACGCAATCTCCACGCATTTCCTATTTCTAATTCGCAGACTTATTACTCAGTTAACGCATAACATAATGCACAAGCCCTTTCAAATTTATTCTTTCTCATTTGGTTTTTCTCACAATCATGCAATAATAATTCATTAAGTTGTTCTTTACCTCCTGCTGTGGCAAACTTATTACCAAGCTGTCGTCAGTATCAGCTGCGTCAATTTTGCCCTCAAATACAGATGAACAGTTAACGTTAGTTTGATTTAAAAGTCTTTCGGGCCGGGACGTGTGTGGTGAAGTGCGGAGTGGTCGTTGAGCGCGTTCCTTTCCTTATTTTTGTACGCAAAAAGGAGATTTGGCGCTCTAAATACATATGAATCCCGCCATGCAGTGCAGGCCCCGTCGTTGTCGTCATTGAGTGAAATAAATTTAATTAAACCTAGAATCTCATTGTGATTAAATCATGAAATGTATTTGGTCAATCAAGATGATAAATGAATTCAGCGAAACTAATAAAGCAAATATGCATAGAATGTGAATTTAATTTGTGTATATAAAATCATAAATGGTAAAATGGTTTACATTACAAAATGTATTGTGAAATATACGCAAATATGTGGGTGCATCTAAAGGCGCTCAAGTGCAAGAGCTTAATTATTGTATTGTATTCCAAAATAAATATTCATACGAGCCCTTTGCCTTAAATATTAAAGCAGTGCAACACTGCATTCGACGCCATTGGAGCTTTTCTTGACCAACTATAGCGCTGCCCATCATTACACATTTGAGACAGTTCCAGCTGCATCCGCTCAATCTTCCAAGAATGAGGAAAACACATTATATCAACAAGTTAGGCAATATTTTCTTAAAGCAAATTAGTGCCCCAATGCAGCCATGTGTAAGAATTCGTGTTACTTACATCTCCGTTCGGAAACTTTGAAAACTTTTTCAAAATCGACATTTTCAATGGAGAATAGCCAAGCCGGACAAATCCCCCCAACTGGTAGATAAAGAGAATGAATGAATTATCTGCCAGACTAATAAATTAACAAAATAAAATTTTGTGTATATAAAAAACTGCACTTACAACGTCTTCACCAACTGCCTCAAGGTCTTCAGTCTCCGATGCAATGCTTGCGGCGTCGTCGATAAGCATCTGAAAAGTAATTAGACAACACAAAATGAATAACGCAACAAATTCAAAGACTCATACTAAAAACTTACCAGATTATCCAGAGATGGATTTGGTACTTGAGGATATCCACTCTCAGCGTCTCCTTCCGGAAAAAGACGTGGAGGATTTGAGGGTCTTCCACGACCACCACGTCCCACTACCGGCATTGGAGGTGGAGCCACACGATTCTGCCCAAGACCACCGCGGATTGGACTACCAAGACCACGTAGAATTCCCCCACCTCTGACCTTTCCACGCCCACCTCGGCCGCGGCCGCGACCCTTCTGCGCGACGGCTTCATCCGCCCGAATGATTTGGACAATGATATTTTTCCGCGTAAACAAATCTGAGGTTTGTTGGATGGTATCCTCAGGGTAGGCCACATTTCGCGTGGACTTGAGAGCGTGGATTTCCGGCTTGAAATTTAAGTTCTACAAATAAATAGATAATGAATGGATACTTCGCAAGTATTTAGTAATGACGGATTTGGGTTTACCGGATAAAATTTGAATAGTGCATTCCAAGTTATGTCCGGTTCAATTGGGGCTTGAACTATGGGCAAGTCCGTGAACTCGGGCAGTTCTGATTTCACCGTGATCCTTACTGGAGCGGGCCCGGCCTACAAGACAAAATGAGTTTTATGCTTACATTTCTTCGCAATTTGCTTTTTTCACAATACTTCAACATCAGAATCACATTAATTAAGTCCCACAACCTAGGGAGAGAGGGAAAAGTAGAAAATTTTCCCTCTCAATCTGCAGTCAAATCGAAATAGTTTTTGCAATTTACTTAAATTTCAGAAATAGTTGGAATTGATGAGTTGCAAAGCTACGCATGCTCACAAGCACATGACATGTGCTAAATGTGGTATTCCTCTTTAATAATATATGTGCACTCACCATTTTAGTCGAAGTTGGTTCGTTCGTTCGTTGATTAAACAGATTATTTGGAAGCAAGCTAAATAGAGAAGATAGGATTAGTACATTTGCCAACAAGTACGTGTGCCTTAAAATTAAACAAATGATTTAAATACGTTCTGAGCGCGCCGGGACTTGACTTCTATGCGTGTGCTTTGGGCTTGGAATAAGGAATCGGACTGCGGCCAACCCAACCAATAGAGCTGAAACCATAAGCGCCAAGCCAATCACTTCCATGTTGCATTTCCATTGGCCCGTCCCGGGAATTGCCTCGATCAGAGGACACATTTCCTGAAATTACACGCACTGACATGTCTCCTTCCAACCTTACAACTATGGAAAGAAATAATTATTGGCATGAACAAGAGGGGTTTGAGAGTATGCCGGATTAGAGTTTGCGGATGCACCGAACCTAGGGTTGAAGGCTTGTCATTTAAATTATAGGGTAAGGTGGGCTAATTCTCGCCGGTGTGATAAAAATCGCCGATTTGTAAACGTAGCATAGAAATTAAGCAAAGCAGTGAGCGCGTCCGCAAGTTTGTCTGACGATAGCGCGGAAAGTTCCTTTATTGCAGTCAAAGTGCGTTGCCATTGTACCGGTGGCAAACAAATTTAAAATATTGAAAAACAAAAGAGTTAGCCAGTTGTGGGCTTCCGGGGACGGATTTGGGGTTAGCCGGAGATTAGCTGCCCTGAACTATATACAGCACGTAAGGCAAAATCAAAAATTTATATTTGCCCACTGGACGATTCTGGACAACGTAAAATGAACTTTTACCAAAAATAGACCCAAATTTTTCCAAATTTAAAAAAAACATGGACTTTTTTTGAATTCTAGAGGTGTGTCCTAATTTTCGCCACGAAACGATGTGCTAATTTTTGCCTATTTTACAGTGTTTAAGCAGTGATTTAATCGTAGGCAGGTGTGCCAAATTTCGCCACCAGCAGAAACGATGTGCTAAATTTCGCCGCCAATGCACTTACATACATGGATTCCTTGTGCCAGTGCAGTCCGGCGATAATTAGCACACATAAAAAGTTGAGTGGCGGTTTTTCGCACACAGGGCGGCGAATTTTAGCACACATAATCTTTTTCTGGTCAAACTTGACCTCCATTCTTTCTGTGACCGTCGTCAAGGGTCAAGAAAGAAAAAATAATTTATTGCATGTTGTTTATCACGTATTTCTAGCCACATTACGTCTCATTTGTCAAGCATTGCTCATTCCCTATGCCTATGCATGCCCCTAAAGAAAATTGGTGAGAATTAGCCCACCTTACCCTAGTATGATTTAGCTGCGTTTGCATGCTGTTTTTGAAAACATTTCTTAGCTGTCAAGCAAGTATCAGCATTAGCACCAGACAAGGCGAGGAGGGAGTGCAATAATTCCTGAACGGACTTGCAATCGCAATTCCATTCTGAGAATGAATGGTAATAAATGTAAAACACGGAATGACTGCCGACTGCGGCACGTAAATGCAATGTAACCCAAATGTACTTGTGACAAAAAACCCAAGATGACGACTTCAAGTAGAAGAATACCAAACCAATTAGCCTATTTTGCTTGTGTAGCACTTATTTGCTGGAAGTTAGTTCCATGGCGCGTATGCATTAGAAAGATGTGTTTGAAAACTAAAACATGATACGATAGAAGAATGACAAGTCATCATCGTCAGAATTCGCACGGTGATGTGCAATTCCACACGTTCTTAATTGCGGTTTAAAATATTTGAATCAAGAATAATATCAGATATCAAAGTCAGTCCCATCTTTGTGCAACGCATGTATATCCAAGTGCATGCATGTTAAAACACACTCACTAAGCAACATGTTTAGGCAAAGATGCCAATGAAAAGTGTAGCCTAAGAAAATTAATATGGCACCTGGCGCTATGCTCAGAAATGTTATTCCCACCTGACATGCGTTTCATGGAAGTTTGAAGCAACACCACAACAAATTAAACTTAATATTTGACAATCACTGCACGTTAATTGCCCTTACTTTTGCTCTATTCGACGAGTCTGCAGAGCTTTGTGAACTGGATTTGAGAAATGAAATCCAAAAGTTCAATCATGTTTTTTAGGGTCATATTTTATTGTGCGTGCTTTCCAACAAAACTAGCCGTTAAGTCGGGCTACCGGCTACTACTTTCTAAGTTGGCTAGCTGACTTCAAAGAAACACAACACAGGCATAGTATGGCGAGTTTTTAGGAGGTTTGAATTTGAACGTGAAGTGGATTTCAAAAGTGAAATCGGAAAAAAAATTTGTGTCAAATTTTATTGCTCCATTGTATTTATGGCCGGTCATTCGGTCATCCAGTGAAAATTCAGAACAAGTAAATTGGGTTACCAATTCATCATTTGCAAAATTGGTAGGGTGATGGATATGGCATGGGTTTGTATCCGAAGCTGAAGATGAATTGAGTTCATGTAAAATTAACTATAAGATTTTGTGATTTAGATTTTCTGCCGCTCACCGCAGGGCCACAATTACAAACAGATTTAGCTCTATAGTTTCATGTTGAACGAATGGTATACGGTGAAACCCAACTAATATTAACATTTGACCTTGAGCCGAGGTGCTCTACACTTTCCAGACTTAAGTTCAAATTGGATAACATGAAGAATGTAACATGCAAAATAAGCGGAAAGATGATTAGAGATTCCCAAGGCGGCACTAAGGTCGCTTGAAGCCAACCAATGTGATTTTGATTTCTTACTAATGGCAATGGCATCTATTTAAATCTTAAACTGAATGCATTCATGAAACTCCCGTTTAACCTTCTTTTCTGCCAAAACTGATTTAAGCTTGCGAATGTTACAGGAATACTGAACTCATTAAAAACTACTTTAATGCAAATTCAAAGCTTGTTTTTCCTTCGTCCATGCTCACACCGTTTTGCAACAGTTTTAGTTACGGCAGTTTACTGTGATAAAAGTAACACCCCTCGGAATTGTCTAATCCTAATTTAAATTCTAAAAAATGTAATGAGCGAGACCGACGCGACGAGCCGTTAGAAATTATACATTTTCAATCTCTGGGTTAATGCACTTGCGGCACTACTGCAGGCGCAGTCAACAAAACACCTCACCTTGTTTCTCACATGCAGGGCTCCAAAACGTCCCTTAGGATGGTGTGTGCACACATGTGGTTTATACAAATAGTTCGGTTGTTGCTGGCCTTGCAGTTGCAGTTTCATTCTCATGTTTGATCCCAGTTACAGAGTTTGAAGCTTGAATTGCACACAATAAACACAATTCATCGTATGATCGAGGAGTGACCCATTTCTATTTAAAATACTTCCCGTGGGCTGATAGAATGTTGACGGTTAAATTTAGCCAAAAAGGATTTCATACACAAGACATTTAGCAATCCATCGGTCGTCCTTCGAACAAAAAGAATCCAGATTAGTGAAGCCGAAGATTGTGGATGAGAGTAGGTTTTCATCACACACGCTATATACACGCATGCAACAAACTTGAACGCAGTTTTGGTCTCCTCAGATCAAAGGTCCGACTTCAATGGGAGGAAAATTTTCCATAATTTGTGAATTAAATTGCTTCGGAAGAGTTTAGTTCCATAACAGTCATTTGTGTTTTACAAACACATCGAACTGTGTCTGAAGATCAGGCGGTGGTGGCACTGCACTTCGTCGTCCTTCATCGAATTAGTACATTGTTTCATTTCAGCACATTTGCAAGCGAGGGTACACGTGCAGTATTTCTCACACAGAATGTGTACAAGATGGAATTTAAGCACATTTTGTGCGATTTTTGTATTGTCATTGACACTGACAGACGCGACCCTTCTCAATTTCAAAACCTCGGCCAATACTCCAGAATCAATTAAAATATTTAATAACAAAAGTGAAGACGGGCCAGGGAGACCTCTCTTCGTTACACCATATATCCACGCTGGAAGGACCCAAGAAGCCAGGGCTCTCGCAGCTGTTCAGGATTTGGGAGAAATCCAGAGTTACAGTGGATTTATTACAGTTAACCCAGAGTTCAATTCTAATATTTATTTTTGGTTCTTTCCGGCAGCGGTAAGCGAGAATAATTACATGGGTTTGGAATTTAGTATGGATGTATCTTATTAAATTAATTGACAATGTAATTTTTGTTAACAGTATAATCCCTCCGAAGCCCCACTCGTACTCTGGCTTCAAGGGGGCCCGGGAGGCTCATCACTTTTCGGTCTATTCACGGAACACGGTCCGTTCTCTGTAGATGTTAACAATAATTTGAATTTGCGGAATAGTGCATGGACTCTGACACACTCCATGATTTATTTTGATAGTCCGGTTGGAACAGGTGATTTCGTGAAGCTTACAGTTAAATATGCGCAATTTATATTTGCTAATTTGTAAAATGTATAACTCCAGGCTTCAGTTTTACGGACAGTGACGATGGCTACGCCAGAAATCAAGCTGACGTTGCACGGGACTTGTACAATGCGTTGGAGCAATTCTTCACAATGTTTCCAGAATTCCATGCTCGGGAGTTCTATGTGGCTGGAGAATCATATGCAGGTGAAAATGCTATCCTCCTTAATTTGGGAAAAACTCCCATAACAACAACACAATCGGATTTTAAATCTTATAAGTATTTACTCTTTTGCAGGAAAATATGTTCCATCCTTAAGCTACAAAATTCACACGGAGAATCAGAGATCTCCAAAAGTGCGAATGAATTTCAAAGGGCTGCTCGTAATTGATGGGCTAACGGACCCGATTTCTATGATGTATCATGGAGAATTCCTGTACAACGTTGGTCTGTTAGATCATCATCAGAGGTTACACT
This sequence comes from Orthonychiurus folsomi, assembly GCA_036851895.1. Classification (NCBI taxonomy): domain Eukaryota; kingdom Metazoa; phylum Arthropoda; class Collembola; order Poduromorpha; family Onychiuridae; genus Orthonychiurus; species Orthonychiurus folsomi. Next base: position 32,912 of record JAAXYW010000306.1, read on the forward strand.
TTGACAGGGAGGACAAGAAAATTAGAGATTTCATTGAGAAGGAAGAATGGATGGACGCATTTGAAGTACGTACACATTCACTATCTCTTTTTCAATCCGTGACAGACCCTAAAACTGAAAACTAACGATCCATCTGGAGTTAAGTCGAGAATTACAAATTAATTTTTTTTTTAAATTGTGTAGACTTTTGACACTCTGATCCTGTGTGCATTGACGGAGCCAGGTGGCTGCTACTTTGAAAACGCAACCGGACTCAGTTTCCATTACAATATCTTGATTGCCTCCAAACCGCCGGAAGCGGATTATTTCCGGGAGTTTGTTCAGCTGAACAACGTTCGTCGTGCCCTTCATGTTGGCAATGAGAGTTTCACGGATTTGAACAAAGTCGTGAAAAAACATTTGAGAGAGGATATGCTTAAATCCGTTAAGCCATTGCTCCAAACACTTCTGGATGCGAAGGAATCCTACAAAATACTATATTGTTCTGGACAACTAGACATCATTGTTGCAAATACGTTGACGGACAACATGTTAAGACAATTGGAATGGAGCGGAGCCAAGGAGTTTTCAGTTGCAAAAAGGAAAATTTGGAGAAAAGGGAAAGACGTGATTGGCTATGTGAAAACAGCAAAGAATTTTACACATTTGCTCATGCGAAATGCTGGGCATATGGTTCCGACGGATCAGCCGAAGCATGCTTTCGACATGATCACAAAATTTACGACCGGTACTTCCTTTGTTGAAGGAGAGAAATTTTGCCAAGGCTGAGCATAATATCTCTGCCAGCCAACCGCTTTCTTTAATTTTTGTAGCCGCAAGAATTAATATTGTGAATTTATAGTCTGAGTTTTTGTTATTTGCCAGTGATAAAATAGGTTAAGAAAATATTTTCTGCGAGTTTACAGTTCAACCTCTCCAAGCTTCCGGGCACTGATACTCAAAATTTATTCCACAAAACCCGTTGATGTTTGGGATTTGACGTTTCAATTCCAATTGGTAAAAATAAATAGTAGCAATATAGAACGACCCCCAGAATAGTTCTGTCGGATGTGATGCGTGTAATGTTGTAAGCCAGCTGCACTTGAATGCATAAGTTGGATTTGGGTTTTATTTTATTCAAAAATGACAACTAGCCGTATGCAAAATAAATCGCATCTAATAGGAAAAGCTTGACAAATCCTAGCATTTCATTCAAATCCACTTGAATTATTTTGTTCTTGTTGTTCCCAAGTCTCGGACACGGAGTAGCGAATTCGATCCAGTTTGATTTTTTCAACTTCACTTTGTCTGTAAATAAAATGTTCAATAAAATTTTAATTCAGTTTGAGAGTGAAATGATTCTCAGTTGTGAAAATTTTCAGTTTGCAAGAGTTCGTTTGTATTCCAGCTTACAAATAACCAACCAAGTTTAAGCATTTCAAACGCAGCCAGGGTTGTCAGATCAGACTCGGCAATTACTAAGTTTGTTCACTTAGCAAATTCCATTAATCACGATCCACGCAGAAGTGTAGATTCTTTTAAATTTGAGCATTCATGAAAATGGACTTGTTAGAAAACTCACGCATGTGATTAATAAAACACAACACGGCAAATCACCACTTTAGTTCCACTTGGAATGATTCTATTTATTTCTGATATTTAGCATTTAGCTACCTTTGAATAGTCCACACCCCACCCAACCGTCAAACAAAATAAAAACATGCTTATTAATTCCGAAATGCAAACTACATTACTTCACACTTACTACGTACAATAGGATATATTTGATATGTATATTTTAAGTTCATGATATGATATGTTTGTCATTTGGAATGGCGATTTCGTTTAAAGTCTTAAAGTTTTTTTTAAAGTTTCGTTCAGAATAGGCGATTTAAATGAGTAGAACAGCTAGTTAACCTAGGGAATTTAGGGTAAACGGGAGGGTGGTCCGAAATTTCAAATCACAACGGACTCGAACCGTCTTTCTCTCGAGTGGGACATCGTAGGTACATTTGTAATACACATTAAACACTTTAAAGACGACACAGACACTTAGGTTAGTTAATACAATTGAATGGTTTTAAATGGGGAACTGTCGTGTGCCTCTCGTGGCAACTGCTTCCCAACTACCTAGGAGCTAATCCTTATTGTTGTTTACTACCACATCACCGCCCATGGAATTTTCATTTTATATTTATACTACTATGTGGGAGGAAGAAGAGCAATTAGGTTTTGTTTACTGGTTGTATTGTTCTGGTAAAACATAGGAAATATCGTCCCATGGGTGTCGGTAAAGTCCTTGCTTTAATCTCTTTTGATCCATGTAATGACCAATAAATCCTATGCTTCGGCCCAGCACAAAAAGTCCATTGATGGAACCCATTTCAACGTATTCAGCAGCTTCCTCCCTAAAAACAATTAAAAAGTACATGAAATGTCTTGGCTTAGGGCTAAGGTTTGTTCAATTTACCTTGTAAAACAGCCGGAATGTCTGAGGAAGTCAACAAATGCTACAGCAATGATGCCGTCCACGTTTAAGATCAAATTTGGTTTCTTGGAAGTTGTAATTTTCTCAACCTGAGTAAACAAATACGATTAATACAATCCCTAATTAAACACAGGTAAACTTTATTGATCTTACCTCGAGAGCATAATCAAGCAGTGGTGTGCTGGGAAAGTTTGTCTTTACATATTCCTTAATAATCTTGACCCGCATGTCTGGATTGTTAATGGACTTGACTCTGTGACCAATTCCCATGATGAGCTGTCCCTTCTTTCTCATAGAGTTCACAAATTCCATTGGAATTAGTCCAGCATCGTATGCCTCACTGAATTGCTTAGCTGCATCGTTCAATGCGCCGCCAAACCGATCTCCCTGTTAACAAACAAAACATTAAAATTGATTGGAAAAAGAAATTATAAAATAAAATAATATGAGGAATATGTAATAATGTAATTTCTTACAATGGTGAGGAGCCCTGAAACGAGAGACGAGACGAGATCTTTGCCGGCACGAGCGCAAACAATTGTGTTATGAGCTCCGGAAACTGCAGGGCCATGCTGTTAATTAAAATTCAGCTGTATTAACTCATTCTCAAAAATGTTAAGAGATGTTTTGTTAAAAATAACTTACATCAGCAGTGACCATCAAACACATTTCAATAAACTTGCAAGCGTAAATCGGAAGCGGACGTTGGAACCACAGAAGTGAAATAACGCCTCCAATACCCAAATCTTGTTTCAAGACCTGTAAACCAGCACAATTTTTAAAATTCAAACAATCCTGTTATGTCCTTGCTTATTAAATTTACGAATTGTGTCTATTATATTACATCTGAGATTGGTATGCCAGCATACAACAATTCCTGTCCCCTCTCATCGCAAATGGAAGTCATGAAGGATGCTGGTTTGCGAATCAGACCCAATTCACTGCAAGTTACAAATTTAGTTTAAACCTCAGCCAAAAATAATTAGAATATTTCAAACCAAAACCTACCGCGCCCAGGAGAAGTCCATTGGGACTGTCGGTGGTGGAACTTCTTCCTTGATTTCAATCACTCCCTTTTGAACCAAACCTGGTTAACAGAAGCAACCAATTAATCCATTTTGTCAATCCTGCATTTTAGAATAAACTAACTACTCGCAAATTAATACAAGTCATCTAAACTCACTGTCGTAGACGGTTTTAATTTGTTCTCCGAGATCATCAAAAGTATTTGGAACAAAAGCGCCAGCCTCACGAAGAGCCTTGTTTTTAGCCATAGCTGTCTCCTGCTCAGAATTAGCACAAGCTCCAGCATGTCCAAATTGAACCTCAGAAGCAAACATCCCAGCACAAGTTCCGATGCACCAGGCAATGAGCGGCTTCGTAATTCGCTTCTCTTTCAGTGCTTGACAAACTTCGTACTCTTCTACACCACCAACTTCTCCGAGGAGGACAATCATTTTGATATTGGGATCCGCCTGGTAGCGCATAATAAAATCCATAAAAGTTGTTCCTGGGTAACGATCTCCACCAATTGCAACTCCTTCATAAACTCCATCTGACGCCTTTGAGACAATGTTGTTCAATTCGTTGGACATTCCACCACTTCGAGATACTAAAGTATACATTTTTAATTGAGTTCACAATTTCCTTCATCATTGAATGTTAATAAGTTTTCCCTTACCATAAGCAACGGAGCCCGGTCGGTATAACTTTGAGTACAAGATGTTGTCCATCATTCCTCCAGTATTGCCGATACGGAAACAACCTGGCTTGATTCCACCTACTGTTGCAGGTCCAATAATTGAAACTCCTTTCTCATCTGCCTTCTTAATAACTTTTCGAGTCATGTTTTCTGGGATTCCTTCAGCAATAATAGCAATTGTTCTGATTTGAGGACAGTCCAATGCATCCATGGTTGAATCATAAGCAGAGCGAAGTGAAGCAAAGTTGATAAGAACGTCGGCGTCTGGGTGTTTCCGGAAAGCGTCGTTCATATCTGAGTAATAAACATAATTAAATTATTCTACCCGCAGCAATGATCCGTCCCGAAGTTGGTTAATTTTATTTATGCTTACTTTTGTAAACCGGCACTAGAATTTCTTTGTGACCCCAGTAGAACTTCTGCTTATGGTCCCCAGTGAATGGGTAAACCAATGCAACAACCTATTTGTTAACGGTCATAAAAATTAACACCCGATACATGAAATATTTGTAATTTAAATTTTGGCTGCTCAACCAGGAATAATAAAACAGAGAGAGAGAGGACTTACCGAAGGTTCAGCCCTTGTGCAAACAAAATCAAAATCCAACATCCCTTGGACTGCCCTGGTTTGCATTCCCCAGACAATGGATTTAGTATTGCGATTGAACAATGACTTCTTGGCTGTAGCTACCTCTTGGACGCCGCCATCACCCTGGTCCAAAGATCTCCCTTTATTATCTAAGCCGCTCGCGACCTCAGAGCCTTTGCGAGAGACTGTTGGGCTTTTCTATTTTGTGGAGAAAATGACATTGGTAAACGACATAACTTCATGTTAGTTCGTGTTAGTTTATAGGGACAAGACAGCACATGTGATTAGTGGGACCAACTTGTTTGGTAAGAAAATTGTAACAGTACTCTCGCAACGCTGTGAAAGCGAGTGCAACGACACTGAACAAGGCAACAACATGGACAAAAACAGGAGCCAACAAAACAAATAACACAAACTAACACTACAACAAAATTAATTTTGAATCAAAGCAGCTTCGGAATAACCAAATCCGATTTGACCCAAAGCAATTAAAATAAAAGATACAGAATAAAACAAATTAATCAAGACAAGCTTCCTACCGCGTTGTTTTGCCCTCCAGGTAAAAGGAAGTTAGCTGTTGTTCCGCTCCCTTCATTGACGTAGGAAATAGGTCTCTTTCCCAAAGCCATACCGACGATAGCTGTCATGTGTGTTTCAGGTCCAAAGACATGGAGTGGAATTCCCAAGCTGATTGCGACTTCACGAACAACACGAAGACCTTCCTGGTAATTAGGACCAGCTCTTCTCACAAAGATTGAAATCTTGTGTTCTACCAATTTCGCTTGGAACTCTTGAAGAGCAGTTACGATTCCCTTAAAAGTAGCGGCGACATTGGTAAAATTAGCAATCCCACCACCGATGATCAAGACTTTGCCTTCAGGATGTTTTTGTTTTGTCATGAGGGACAGAATGGTCTTTGCATATTCGTAAGTTTGACCTTCTGACGGAGCACCAGAGTATTCACCATAGTTAGATAATTCAGAAGCACCACCCATTTCACAGATTGTGTCGCTGTAAATAACAGAGGCTCCGCCCCCAGCGACCATTGTCCAGATCCGACCATTCGGATTTAAAATTGTTAGCTGTGAAACAAATTCCAAACATCAGATTTTACAATTCGTAAATCAATTTCATGAATGGATCACGATGTAAATTGAAGCTCTCAGTGTTAATTACCTTCAAGCTAGCACCAGATTTTGCATCAAGATCAGCAATGTATGCTTCCTCGGGATACGCATCTCTCCCGAATGGTGGAGGATATTCAATTTCTCCCCATTTTCCGCGGCAAATAAAATCTGCAGTTGCATCCAACTTTGCAGCAAGGTCAAGGATGTAGACTTTTCCTCCGGTAATAACTAAAGGATTAATCTCCAGGTAAGTGAAGAAGAGCTCCACGTAAGACTTGTAAAGCGCTTCAATAAAATTAGCAAGAAGGCTGCAAATTGCAAAAACAAATTTAATTAACATCTCTGTTAAATCCACTGTATTTGCTTGTTAACAATCACATACTCTTTTTTATCGCTGTCAACATGTTTCAGGAGAGCCTCCTTGATTTCCAAGGAAGATGGGGTGTGATCTACTGGAACGTTCAAGGAACTTGCCTTGGCATCAACGTCCCCAATGTCAACTCCTCCTTCGTGATGAAATAAAATGACATCTCCAGACCTTTGGAACAAATGACAAACATTAGTGTCAGGCCAATAATGGTTCATATACTTTTTAATTCAAATTTAAAATCGGTCTTAATATTACAGATTTGGTAGTTTGTGACAGTTCATGCTTACCTTCGGGAGTATATGCACACGTAGGTTTCCTCATCCTAAAAAACGATTTAAACCAAAATAAATTAAATAATTCATATTTCCACATCAGATCATCTTGGGAGTTTGTATACTTCACGTTCTACAAGGGTCCATATCGTACTTATTCTGCCTAGCACGAACTTTCTCGGATCGATGAACCAATTTTGGGAGGGTGCTAGATCTGGATGGAAGAATTGTACAAGTCCTTCTAGCACTCAACTCGACTCAAGGTCAGAAACGCAAAATTCGGGTAAATTTTGTTCACCTATAAAACCGAACACTGGTGGTACGAGTATTTGAGGGACGAAAACGTGGAAACTCCAGCTCATGGCATTCAACAAATTTTATACGTACTCGACGTTAACTATTTAATTTGACATACCTGCTTGTGTGGTACAAATGGCTCAATGATGAAATTCCGAAGCCGACCAGTCGCCTTTCCAACCTAGGAATAAATGAGAAAACATCTTAATTAAAATTCCGCCAAACTTAATAAGTTATTATGAACATTTGCAAAAATAAAAAGTTAGCCAGCTAGATTGGTGTTCGTTCATGTCTCATATTGCAGCCATATGTTTACTGCGTTTAGGCCTTGAGTTAGAACTTAAACACACAAACTATTAGATTCGCTATAAATGAGCCAAGCAGATTCTAAACTTAAATGTTTGTAAAGGAAAAGGATCCTTCTACTTTAAGTTCATATAAAACAACCTGAGTGAAATCACATTATTGTGCAAGATCTGACATTACGAGCAATCGAGCAAACCCTTTCTTTGCAGCAAAACACAAAATCTACTTAACACCACAGGAAATAGGACAGCTTAGCCTCCTTTGACTACAATTGGAAAAAAACCACGTCAACCATCAGCATCATAAGGTCAATACGAAGTGAGATTAAGCACATGATTAGAATTACATGGAGTTAACCTGGTTCACAACAGGTTGGTTTAACATCTTAGAGCCAAGGAATAAATCGAGCTATTTTCCTGGCCAAATAAAAGTTTGAATCTGGATGCAAACCCAGGCAATGTTATTTTAGTCGTAATTTCAAGAGCAAGCTTGCAAACAGCCATCACGCAACCACGGTTTATGGCGAAAGTGCGGTTTCGATGAGAAAGAAAGAAAACGAAACAAAAACTCATGATTGTCGACTGCCGCCCATTTCTCATCATATTGGCATGGATATCCAGAAATCCTCCACAAAATCAGGCTGTCCTTCAAATGCAAACTATGCTTTTCGCACGAATTTCGGGACTAATGCATTTGGTACTTACTTAATTGCAAATTCAACCAACACACTAAAACTTGATATCTGGACTCGCACCAGCACATTATGAATGCTGTTAATCCTGTATTGCATTTGGTAATCAAATCTTTCCTCATTGCGTTTACATTCCCTGCACGCATGCAGAAGGCAGACATTGGATAGAAAATTCCTCTTCGTAGTCTAATTCACACCGCTATTACACAATTTCCCGTCATCAAGTTAGACTCCATTTGACCTTGACACCCACTGCCAATGCGGTGGTTTCATCTCCCATTCCTTCCTTCCTTTTTTACCACATCTTTTCCTTTTTGGTTTGGCTCTAATTGCAGTGGCATTAGGATTATGAAACTGTGCGGGAATAAAAAAAAAAATTTCCCAATTGAACTGGAAACCGGCACTTGAAGTTGACGGTGGAACGAATAGACGTCATCGTGAAGTCATTACCTAAAACCTTGCGGCAAAGATCAGATCTTGGGGGCATTCCAGTGTTACAGACATGCCAATAAAAAGTAAAAACTGGTATCCCTTGAAACAACGAGTATGATTGTCCTGTATTGTGTACATCGTGCGTGCACCATTGACGTAGACGTTTACTTGTTTAGAGGGTTCTGGCAATTATTGAAGGTACTTCCAAGATAGCACAATAGCAAAAGGAAATTCATAAAAATCGAAATCTAGTTTCGAGATGAACTCATTTGTTTACCACAAAAAACGGCAAATAAGAGGAAGTTTCTGACTGATAAATAGGCAGATTGACTAAAGTGGGTGGGAAATGTTGGAATTTATTAATTATGGAATGTGTGAACGCAAATCGTGTAATATGCCACCGCCCACAACTTAGATTGGCACTGGGTGATATGAAGAGGAAGGTGTGCGTGCCAGCTGTGATTATGAATAATTTAAATTTTAAACACAAGTGCGTGCAGTTATAGCAGTCGTACTTGTAATGCATTAAACATTTGCCTAAGCGATACAAAATGCACTGGAGTGACGTGAAAATCACCGGCACTAGGCCGGGAGCAGTGGTGAGTGCACTCTTTGAGTAAAAGCAATTAACATTCCCAATTGCCTCATTGCAGCTGATTCTGATTATCAAATGACATTGAGTCAATCCTCCGACCGGGGACACCAGGCCAAATGATGAATAGAATATCCCTTACGTACACTATCTGATGTCACGTGTAAGTGCTGTAAAAAGTTGCATTTTTACACTATTTACTACTATGAATTTCGATTTGAACTTTAACAAAAGGTTACGCGATTATCATTATCATATTCAATCCTTCCTAGCCGTTTTCATCTTAATCAACGGAAAGTATTTGACAGATGAGACTTACGAGCATGCTTCGCAAGCATGGATTCTTGAACCAATAACCCACCCGCCTAGGAGCAGCAAAGGTGTTGGTAAAAGTACTCCACATGGCAAATTCCAGTTGAACTTTGAATCTTAATAAAATTAATCATCAAACACAAAAGTGCTTGCACACCTAAAGACAGCCTGAAATACAATGGGATTCTGTGTCACCCGAATCCGAATCCTCACATGGTTAGAGCTCACTAAATCTGATTTCCGTTCCATTATTGCTTTCATCATTTCAACTACGCTAAATCTGCCCAATCCAAAGAACAGCGTTTGAGACAAAGTCATGCCAACCTACTGTGCAGGTACCCAATAGTAAGGCCGGACCGTCAACTCTTAATTGTTCTCCAGCGAGCTTTAATAAGAATTAAAATTAACATAGCCTTAGAACAGAGCACAAAACTCGGGCCATATAAGCCTACCGTACTAACTAAAAGTGTATAAAGTTAAGCCACTTCTTTTCCTAGTTATGAAAGCAAAACAAACATTGGAGTTTCAGATATTATGGATGTCAGTAGTCAGTATCCTGTCAGAAGCTAAGAGTGCTGACTACAAATTCTGATTTTACGGTCTCAAGCCATAAGGAGTTAAATTTAGCCCCTTAGTGACTACAATACTAACTACATTCACTTCTTCATAGAACAACGGTCCAAAACATGCAAACCAAAAATATAGTTTACCTGAACGTCCTTGGACAATTTCTCTATGACCCATTCCTTGACAGTTGGCAGATCGGCGTTGACCTTGATGAGCCCTAGTTTCCCACGTCTTTTGATCAGTTGATCCGGCTTAACAACGAGTGGAGTGTTTAGCAGCCAAGGATTATCCTTCGCAAGGGCTAAACATGCGAAAGTAAAAAAAATTAACTTATAATTCTTGTTATTGCTAACCAATTTCACACATTGCTTTCAAATTGCTAAATCTATTAATCCATATGCTCAAATGCGAATATACCTGACCAATCCGTCGACTCGTCCACACTTGCAAATCGACATGGTGCAAACCCTGGTTGAGTCGTTAATTCCTTGTTGAGGATATTTTTCCCAGTTGCCTCTCGAATTGCTTTAGCTGACATGTTAAAAAATCCTTCGTTTCTCCGTCACGACGAGTTAAAATAAAGTTGGGTTAGGTTAAGTAAAATACTGCACAGAAGATTAAAATGAATAAAAAAATTGGAAGAGAGGATTTCAAGTTGTATTTGGACACGGGAACTTAAATTGTACAAGTCCACTCGAGCGGAGTGTTAAATTAGAACTGACAGAATTGTCAAGCCTTGCCTCTCCCTATAAACGCATGTGCTATGCTTGTGGCCATTCACACACGTCCGTTGATCGTGATGCAACGCAATGTATTTCCATGCTCGCCCAGCCACGCAATTCATGGCATGATCCATGGGCCCAGGCCTAAGGGTGTTCCAAATAACCACGTCACTCATGACGGAGGGCTTTGCAAAGTTTTTGTATTATTGTTTTGACGGAGGAAAACCCCCTACCTGTTATGTTTACGAAGGAATCAGGTGAAAAATGTGTACTCAGATCCAGGATATTAGGCCAGGCCAGGAGTCAGTTCGGACTGATTTAGGGAATTCCAAGGAGCTGCGATTTGCGATCGCGATCTCGGCATCGAGAGAGTTGGGATTTTTGTGATGTGATTATATGGTGATGGCAAGTTTCAGCTTTTCCGGCTGAAGGATTAATTCAAAATGCAATGCTGTTTTGATTTGAGATATTGTTTACAATAGCATTCGTTTTCCTCAGATGTCAGATGTGTTATTGTCATTTTAGATTTTACAGCTGCTGTTTCCTTTAACTCTTTCTGCTATAAGCTTGATTCTGAGAAATCCAGACTATTTGTGAATGAATCACTGTAGTAATGCGCAATTATTACCGAGCACACATGCTTTAGCATGTGGCACAGGTATTGTAATCGTATTTTCCGTCCGTCTGTCTGTCTGTCCGAGCGATAACT
>JAAXYW010000307.1:0-43973 GCA_036851895.1 Orthonychiurus folsomi
GCTGTGGTCGTTTAGGAGATCTTTCGGGGGACGGACGGGAGGAAAGTGGGTGGGATTGGTCTTCGGACGGACGGACACAGCGATTTTCTAGTAGTTTATTTTAACACACCATTTTCAATACTACTACCTTACTTTGTAACTGACACGCTGGTTCAAAGCGGGTGCACGTGACGTGAAAGCAGAACGCAAAGCAGTACCTGCAAGTTAAAATTTTACACTGCCTTTGATTTAAAATTTTAAATCAGTGGCGTTGAAGGCAATAAGTTTTAATCTCAGTTTAGGTGTTCTATTTCACTCAAACAACAATGTTAAATTTCATTCGCAGACATATATTCCATACACATATTCCGGAATAATAATTCAAAATCGTGCTCTATTTATGCTTGGCTTGAGCGATCCGTGCAAACTCATAAATCCACAAAATTCCAGCAAGTTGACTGACCTAAAGGGAAACCTATGAAATCCAATGCACACACACATCAACTAAATTATTCATATAATTTAATAGGGTTAATCATCCTCACATATTTATGAGAAGGGAGACGGGGCCCGGGACGGGGGATGTCAGGTGTAATTAACCATTGCTTAGGTTTCACATCTGACCTGGAATCCGCGCACTTACATATGCGTTATGTGTAAAATAATCGATTACATTACAAGTTGTTTTCAAGGGGTTTCAATTTCAATGAATTTTAATGAAAACCCACCTTGTTTCCTTCACAAAAATGTTCAATCACGGCTCGTTACGTTAAATTATTCATTAAAATCTCTCAAGCCCGGCTTTTCCTTGTATTTTATTTGACGTTTCTGGTTTGTTTCTGGTTCAAAAAATTATTAATTTCTCTCCTCCGTGAGGGGAACTGGTTCCTGTACAAAAAAAAAAATCAACTTCGATGATTCAAATTCAATGACCAGAATCACAGTGCGGTGTGAGATGTAAGTAGGCAGGCGGGTTGGGTCTGGGCCTAAGGAGTCGGTCGGGTCGGTAGAGCTGTCAGTCAAACTTTAGATTAGATATTTTTCCGTATGATTAATCACTTGGTTCCGGAATTCTTTCCTAATCACTTGAGTTGAATGAATGTCATCGTGTGGCAAACACAGCTTTAAGTCTTGTACAGCTTATTAGCTCATAAAGCTCATTTACATCCCATCCATGCGGATACATGGACATGTGGAGAATTTGCTCATATGTTTTCCTGTCTTGCAGTCGAGTCAATGCAAAATGACGTTCTTATTTCCCTGTAGCATAAAACAGAGCATACTGGAGCATTACTTGCATTTTATACGAAAAATTTTGGCTGGCTTTCTCTAAAAAGGGGAGTGCAATATTTCCAAATATTATATTGTCCAACAACTATTAGCTTGCTGAAGTCAATGTGAAAAAACAGACAAATTTAAAAATCATTTTAAATAGGCGATTGGAAAGTTGATCTTAGAATTGGGTAATTATTTAGGCTAAATTAAACATTTTATTAACGGCGGGAAGTCAAAAAAAGTTAGAATTTTGAAAATTCTACCAATTTTCCACTGGATTTGGTAAATCGTGGTTTCCAGTTCGTATCTAATGCCAGAAAAAACCGTGAATCTGGGAGTTGAACTTCCATTATAAATTGCAAGCAGATTGCCTTTGCATTTCCTTCCCCAAACTTTAGGTCCGAATGAATGATGGTTTTGCATAGGCGAAGGCGCTGTCGCAAAGTGTACAAAGCCTTACTGTCTGCGTTCCAGTGATTGAAAATGAACTTTGCCAGCTCAACAGATAACTTCAATTTGTTTTTCAAAGTTTTATTACGTGTCCACCCGGCGTGTAAAAAGTATCGCAGTAAACTTTGTATGGTTGTCGCAAACACAAACTCATTTCCTTCCCCCCCCATTCGCACATGTTGTTACATACAGGATTCTTTCTGAGTGACACAGACGGATTCCCATACCCTCAGCCAGCAAATGGCAAACTAAACTTGTTTTTTGTGTATTCCCCCGAAGGTCACTTATCCAGCCCTTATCGGCGACAAGAAACTCCATAAAGTTTTTGTAACACCCAACTTGACGGGAGGCTCTGGATTACATCAAATGTCAGCAGATTTTTTTTTTGCAAACTTTGTGTGTGTGGGCTGGCCTGGAATCCTCGCAGGCCTTTGCTTATTTTAAACTTTGAACTTGCAAAATATTTTAATTTATCAATTTATGAGAGCTGGAGAGTTTGTAATGAATTATTTAGTTAGTTTTGGAAGGAATGCGGGCAAATTTAGTATAAAAGACACTTGGAAATCAAAGATCTGCATTTTTTACGCTATAAAATTAACTTTCAACGAGATATAATGCCAAGGTAACGTACCTGGTTAATCTCTAAATGTGTAAGTCACTTAAATTTTTAAATTAATTTGCATTGTTCAGATCTTTCACTTCAAATTTTGGAAATTTAATCATTTCCTTGCAATTTTAAGACAGGCAAATCCCAATCCCAATTTGATTATCAAACCAAATTTATGGAAATCTCCGCATCTTAAATCTGAAGAATACGCATGCGTACAGAGAAAACAAATGCCGTCTTAAATTCCAGGTTATGTCATTGTACGCATTTGCGTAGCGCTGAAATATATACAATACACTAAATCCGAACCCTTCACCAACATTTACGATTTACCACATCCAAAGAGCTTTAGTTTTATAAGCAGTCAGTCCTCAATCCATCCTAAGATGTTTATGTTAGTGCATGGATGCAACTTCCAACGTTCTGTCATCTCTGACGGCGGCAGGGCGGCATTCAACACCATTCTCAAAGTCGGGTGTTATTTCATATTCAATTTAATTCTCTTCTACATAGTCGTGTACTTTACCGGGCATCTGATATACATACATGTGCTGTGCGTGGAATTCCCGACTGCCGAAGGATTTCGTTTACGAGAATGCGGAAGATTCAGATTTCAGATTACACACGCATTACATTACATACGACAAAGTCTACGTACGTGGATTTGATCTGATGAATGGACGAATTTGTACTGCGCAGAAGCACGATACGTACGTACGTACGCAACAAACACTCAACACATACAATTAATTTCTTATTTAAGAAGTTCAAGTGACTGGCTAGGCTACTTAGGTTGGTGGGCCATTCTTATGGGGTAGGATCTGGTTTTTGCCCCCTGTCAAATTGTACGTGTAGCTGTATGCATGGATTCAGGACTTCCTCATCCTCAGGGTCACAAAAAGTGCGGACGTGCAGAAAGGGTTGATCCCAAATTCGCACATGTTTAGTGGTAGTGGTATACGGATGCGGATATTAGTGGCAATGATATTTGGTCACCTATTAATGGAACTTGCATAGTACATATTATTGGCTGGTAAGGGGGGGAAATTCACTTTTTCCAGCATGCGTACGTACTTTAAATGTGCACTATGTACATACATAATGTGCATAGGGTGATATTGGTAATTATATAGAACAAACACACACACACCTTCTTTTGGAGTCCAATTAAAGATTAGGGATTTGCCTCTACTTTACTTTACATTACCTGCCCCTGTGACACACACGCACAGGTCACTTTTTTGACTCAGCAAATCAGGATTCCTTTGAAGGGTGTATTCAATTTGAGCCAACGTCTGGAAATGTATAAAAGGCTACGGGGAATCTTGAACTAATATTCAGTTCTCTACCTCCACTTCCAATTACATACCTCATTTACGAGTTCCTCGGCAAAAGCAAATCTCCAGAATCATGAAGGTAAATTTTATTTAAAAAATCAGTGATAACTTGATTTAAATATTCTACAGATCTTATTTAAATCAAAATTTTATTGACTTTGAACATATAAAACATGAAATTTTAAGGAATTCATTTCTCATTTGCTAGTATTTCAAAATTTGATAAAAGAATCCACAATTTTCGAACTATAAAAACCTAATCCGATTTTTCCCCTATCTCTCAAGGCTTTCATTGCACTTTTCGCTGTTTTGGCTGTTGCCAATGCCGGTTTGATCACTGCTCCAGCTGCCACTTACATCTCCCGTGCTCCAGCATTTGATTCCGCCGTCATTAAGTCTGATCGATTGGGAGGAAACTTTGCTTACTCCGTTGCCGAGAACCATGCTTATGCTGCCCATACTCCAATTGTTCAAAATGTTGTGANCGAGAACCATGCTTATGCTGCCCATACTCCAATTGTTCAAAATGTTGTGACCCCAGTCGTTTCTTATGCAGCTGGAGCTCCAGTCGCATACACCACTGCCCACCATCACGCAGCTCCAGTAGCATACGCTGCCGCAGCACCAATTGCCACCTATGGAGCCCATGCTTATGGTGCTCATGCTTATGGTGCTTTGCCATATGCTGCTCATCATGGTTTTGGATACGCCTCAGTCTTGTAAATTGTAAATTAAGTGGATTTCTTAAATTTTGTATTATAAAAAAAACAATTGGTAGAATAATTGGCAAAGAATTTTAAAATAAAATCAAAAATTATATTGAGATGTTGTGAAGCATTAGTATTGATTTGATGGGTGAATGTATGGTTGTGACGAAGTGAGGCTGGAAACGACAATTAACTTAAGTTTAATTGGTATAAGTAGTTAGGTTTTATTAATTGCAATATGGCATTAGAGTCTTCGGAAGTGGTGGGCTAAAATTTGAATTATTATTTTGGAGGAACTCAAATTATTCAAGACATGGTCATGCGTCAAGACGTGAAACAGCAGCGGTGAAGGCGACAGTAAAATTTGCTTGCTGAATTAAATTTAGCGAAGAATATTAAAAATACCTTTGAACGAGCTTCCATATTAGCTAGAAATGTAAAATAATTGAGTGGAATTTAATCAATCATTTCTACATGGATTTTGGCCGTTGTGTTGTTCCGAATGGTATTTTGAGAAATTCACACTTGTATTATCTATTGTAGTCTTTAGTTGAAACTTTTCTTAGGTACTGCAGTTATTGAATAGTTCATTGCATATACAAGTTCAAGTGTTTTGAAATTGGACACGACAATTACACAGGGTTCGTTTATTTAGGCTTTAAATTGAAATGCTTACTTGCCTTTTAGAACCACTCCCTCCCTGCCAAAGTAATTCAAGAATTATAAAGATAACATCATCCCCAGTCATCGTTACCTAACAATTTAATCCTATAAATAATCCCATGCCTTTGCAACAAAGCTCCATGCTTTTCCTTGATCTTCCAAAGGTCAGGGGTCGGAAATTCCATACATACATAAATCCGCGCTCCTCAACATTGTGCAGTGCAGCGTGGCGTGGCATGTCGTAGCAATCTAACCCACGACACGCACGAGCACGGCCGGCCATCAACTTGAAATTTTCTTTAAGATTCAATAAGAACGTTTCTGGCTACCTTAAAATACACAGAGCTAAATGCTTGCGTTGAATTCTCGTGATTTATTGCCATTAATTGATATGTATTTTTACATAAGAGTATATACAAGTCGTCAAACTACTATTTTTCGTTTCCTGCCAACTCTTAATTAACCCTGCATTTTCATTACTCAAATTATATACGAAAAAGAAATAGGCAATCATAGTCTAGTTTGTTTTGACGCCCATTAAATACAAATCCGGTTTGGATGGAAATTAACCGCACCACCACCGCGCCGCCACCATCAGTTTACGAGTTTACTACAAAAAAATGCGTTTTAGCTAATTTTTCTTTAGGCCAAGGCCAAGGGTTAAGGCTTAAAATTCTTGTTTTGAGGTTTGATTTGTACATTTAAGAGTCGTACCTATAAATCTGAGTTTATGCCTTTCAAAGGAGAAAAAAACCGGCGGTGGAAGGTAATTGGCAGGTTGGAAGTGTAAAAGTATTCATCGTAAAGTTGGATTTATTAGTCTGGTTAGTCAAATCATGTATTTCTTGATATTTTTTTGCACCTTTAAGCGACTGCGGTGCGCAGCACTTATTTTACAACTTGCTTGAAGTGTGAAGGTTACGATTTGTAAACCCAGTGTTTTGCATGGGCTTGAATGTGTGCATTTTGAAATGAAGTTGTCGGAATGCATTATGTTGTACGTGTGATGGGGATTATTAATAGTTTCTAGGTCTTTATTATTATTACAATGGGGTCAATTATTACCCTTCCCTGTGCGATCCCTTGTATTGAAATCATTCTGAAACACAACTAGCAGGTCGCTCAAAAACAAAAAAAAATGTTTGACACGTTCAGAATATGAATATTTCAGGTTTTCTCTCGGATAGGGTAAAGATTGGATAAAAACTTTAGTAACTTTCAATTCATAAGAATCGTCACTAAGTATTAAAGAATAATACAAAAGATTCCCAGATCCCCAGAAGGGATTCTTCTGTAGATTTTTAATGCACATTGTTGATTTTATTGCGTGGATGCAGTTTCTGTGCTTTTACTACACCGTCTACCACAGATGATGGGGTGCACGCAATTTTTATAACAAAAATATTTTGTTGACACACGCATTGCTCTCGCCAGCACAATGTGACTTAATTTGCATGAAATAAAATTTTTCGAAACTTTTGGCGCGGGGACTGGTGCTGCCTATTTGTAATATTAGATGTAAATTCAAAATAGAATTGGTCAGTTAGTGAACCAAAGTTTTATCAACTTCTTTTGCATGTCTAATTTAAATTTTGGATTTCTTTTACAGGGTGATTGGAGTGGGTCTATTTCTTCTTGCCTTCCTCGCCCTCCTGACTGAATCAACAAAGAACACCAGCAGTAAAAAAGAGGTAAGAAAGAATTAAGAACTGGGCTCGACCAGCCGGGTCTTAATGAAGGTTTGCTATTTGACAAAATTTTCGAGCTTATTTTCCGGTGTCGTTTAATATATTATTTTTTAAACTTAATAAAGCAATTACACCCCAGTTAAAACTGATTAACGGGCTGCATGTCCAACCTTAATTTGCAATAAGCATTAAATACATGGGAGCGGTACAACTCATACACCATATTATTATTACAAATTATGACATTGTGAATTTGCAATTTCATTAGGTGGAATCTTTTGAACCAACCACTTTTGCCAAACCCCCAGTTCTTTTCTAATTGTTTTATCATGCAAATTACCTTACCTGTCCTAACGCAAATCCAGTAGGCAGAAGGTCAATTTAAATATCATGGGGATCTCCATTAATTTGGCGTGGCTAGTATTGGGACATTTAAGGATTGACGGGCCGGGCCGGGCCATTGGGTATGCAACGGCTACGGAATCGGGACTTGAAACCAATTCCAGCTCCACGCAATAGTCAAATGCAAATTGGCCGTGGGATCCCAATATGACTTCCATCCTTTTGCACATGGAAATGTCAAACTTTTTTTTGTGCTATGAATCATTTAGCATTTGGAGCAATGAATATGGAAATATGAAATGGTTTAGAATTTAATGTTATGATTGAGTGCGAGTGCTTCCTTTGGATATTCACATGGACTAATAAGGCTATCAGTGGTAAAACTGGTTAGGGTCAGGGTACGTACACAAAACTAACAAGACTTATTGTTTGAAAAAAATGTAAAGGTTATATGAAATACCTGCGTAGAATTGAGACATCAAGAAAGGCTTCCCAAATCCAAACTTTAATAAATGTAAATATTCAAATTTGTCGGATGAGAAGGAGCAGGGCTTAGCATAGCTCCTTCAGGTGAGGCTCTTGGCTGGACTGTGGAGTGCAGTTATTGATTTGACATTCTGTTCACCTCTTTATTACTCAAACCACTTTGCACTGCATTAGACTCGATTCACTTTCAGCCTGATAAAAGGTTAACAATACTTGTCGAGCAGGCGAGTGCCGCCCGGGCAAATGCATTGTGGGCTACACAAAGGTAGACAGCAGTCACTCCCATTGCACCTTGAGGAGTAAATTGAGAGCTGCATGTATAAATGAAGAATGTACACAAGTTGGGTGTAATATAATAAACATGTTGTATCCGTCATCCACTACTATACAGAGTACAGTACATGTATATGGGATAAACAGGAATAGAATATTCTCAAAAGCATCATAAGATTTATGTGAACAGTTTTAAGAAAAACAAGATGACAGACCTAACTTTCAGTACACTTTACTTGGAATAATTATTAAAAAGTGATTGACTTTCCGTACATTCGCAAATTTATCAAGTTTTAATTCAGAATTTGGTAAGCCTTTGCTTTAGAGGGAAACTGTATATTATATGCATTGAGGCTGCAGGTTTTGCAAAAATAATATCTAATATTCTAACCGCACAAACACCACAAAGTTGATAGGAGGTCTCCACATATTTTTTTTTTAAAACTGCGAGAAAAAATGTTCTGTTACGTGCCGTATGTGTATGCTATTTTAAAAACACGATATTTTGCTACTACAAAAATGTCCAGTGGGATAGTTCTGTGGAGTTTAAGAGTAGCATCGGGCCTCCATTTCTAATGCACACGTGGAAATTAATTCGGGTTTCCATTCTTGCATGATTAATTGCACTGCACTGCCCATTCCCAGGCTAGGCCCCTTCACTCCCCCCCAAAATAAATCCAAATGAATGATTGAACAAAAGCACTTTGCCGGAGTGGAGGGCAGGCAGGAAATGAGAAGATTTATTCATCGCTCAATTAATTTTATAATTGAAGGAAACATAAATTTGATTGTGCAAATTGGATTTTACGTTCAGGACAAAAGTCCCTGTCGTTGGAATTCAATAGAAACTTTAAATCCGCCCGTTCTTAACCAAGCAGGACATGCTAAAAGCTGAGCCAATGCAATGCAATGTAAATGTGAGGAATTTACATTAGAATTACGTACGTGATATGACATGGAATGTGTCTGAGAATTGCATTGCACGGCTTTAGATCCCAGATTAACAAGGAGGGTGGGTGGCGTGAAAAATCATGGCAGGGAATTGTTTCTCAATTATGATACGATTAAAAATTACAATAGGATTAAAGTGTACTTGCTTACTTGTAATATAATGGGATAAGCTGGTTGACTTTGATGGATGGAATAGTTTAAAGCCTATGACATTGATGTGGCATGGTATGCCTCCCAGTTGCAAAAACAATTTCCTCTCTTCACGATAAATGCAGAATTTACAAAGGGTCAAGTGGATAGGAGGAAGCAATCCTTGAATGAGCCTCCCACCCACATTGTTAATTCACATTTTGTAAATGTAACTTAATTATTTGGGCAATGAACCTATTGACTGTATTGTAATAGAGGCAGGACAAAACAGCTTTATATTATATGGTTTATGTGCATTAAACTAGAATATTATGGACGGACTCTTATTATGGAAATCTTATTGTTAGACGAATATTTTTAATGCTTATTTGTATTTTTTTACAGTTGATAATTCGAAACAAACGGGAAGGTTCATGGTCCGAATGGTCAAATTGGACCCCATGCTCCAGAACTTGTGGTGGTGGAATTCGGACCCAAACAAGATATTGTCGAACACAGTAAGTTTCATGTCTTTTATATTTTATTCAGATTGAGATTTCTTTCTCATATACGCGAAACACACTTGCTCATTGTGTACCCACCCATGTTAATTCATCCTCGAATTTCTTAATTATCAAATCGTTTCTCAAACAATGCAAAATTCCTGATTCTTTCAAAACCAGTCGGTCAGTCAATCCATTGTTATCGGGACTGCGACTGCAACTGCAAGCACCACCAAATTGCCCATTTGCCCTATGACAATATGCACCCCTCCAAACCCCTTTAACAATTAGTGTAAAACACAATCCATTTTACATGCGTTTCCTCGTCGCCTTCTCCGGTTTGACCGGCTAAATTTGCATTCGTAATGAATTGTTTCCATGTCTGGACCAATAAAAATCCACTCAAATTACACACACATGGGGTTGTAATTTGGCTCCGTTGCCACTGCCATACAAGCAGTGCGAGTGGAGTGCAACTTTTTGAATTGTATTTGAACACGTCTTTGCCACCCCTGCCATTTAAATCCAGATAATAACCCATTCCCGCCTTTTTATCTGTTTCCCCCCTTTACGATCCCCCATTGTTTGCTCTTGAGATCCCCGTGAACTGAGGCACATTTGACTTGATTTCAATCGGGGTGAAAGTGCGAAGCGATGAATGGATTTCTGATCCGTCGTGTGTGTGTTGTGTACGTACTTACGTACGTTGGGTGCAATTATGCATATCAACTTTCAAAGCACTGGACTACGGAGCGGAGGCTGCCTTGATATCAATTTCGTGACTGAACTTTAATTCCACGGACGTACATAATAGGGATAGGGCCATGGAATACATGTAAGACATGTACAACGTGTAAAGTACGGGTTGTGTTGTGTAGACAGGTGGAAGGGATAATGAGTCTTATCAAATCTCGAACGCTTCCTTTTAACAAAGTGGAGGTGGAAGGAAGTGTGGAGTGGTTTTATTGGGACCGAGGAATCTATTAACGGGAGGTAAATTCCCCCCTTTGTGGCGTCAACGATGACGGCGCGGCGGCGAAAGGTGGGCTATTCAAGTAAATTGATTTTGGGCCATTTGCATTGGATTGGATTGTGGATTAAATATTTTTAAATACAAAAAGGATGGGAAATGGTTTGGATTGATGAACCTCAATTCCAATTTAAATATTACTACAGTGAGGTACTTGAATAATAATTATTTAGATCAAGTATTGCTGTTTATTGCGTGTTTCTTAAATTAGTTTTTAATTTGGGGTCATTAGTAAGGATAAATAATTATAAATTGTATATTTTATTTTATTTCCATTATAATGTTATTTCAATTGTATGCCTTTATCCTTCAGTGGATTCGTGGTTCAGTTCAAATTTTGACCCTTGAAAAATCACAAGCCACACACTACACACACACTAACATTTTCACTTTCGGTGATGCTAATCTCCACTGGAATTTAATCCTTTGTTTTTCAAATACAATCCTGTCCTGGATTTAGTACTTTTATTATAAGTCCAGCCTTGCATCCTGACAAAGACCGACAAGGACTTAAGAAATGTGAGCTTTGTCTCCTGGTGACAATCTACGTAAATATTTTCGTTTCAGCTCATCAATTCCCTATAATTTGACCCTCAAATAAAAGGACACCGTCGCGTCATTGTTACAATATGCATGTTCCTCCACCAAATGCATTGTGAAGATCACTGCACTCCACGGGCAATAAAATTTTCCCTATAAATAGTGCTGTTTTTGATAGAAAAAATCCATCTCAATTGATGATGATGAGGATGGATCTATATTGACAAAAAATGCAGCAGGTCTGCCTGTGTGCATTCAACAAGAAAAAGAAGTTTTCCAGTCATTTCCCGCCGTCGTCGTCGCCCGTATGAGTTTTCTTACCCAAAATAATCACCCAAAAATTCTCCGTCCCATCCGTCTACCCTTAGAATTTCTTCAAATGTCAAGTTGTCGTCGTCGTCCGTCCACCTTCACCGACGCGTCGTACGTAGCTCGAATCCATTTCAACTTGTCAAATTGACTGACATTATGGATACGTACGTAATGTACCATACAAACATGGGGTTGGGGGATAGGTACGGTGGTGTTATTTTATTAGTAGTGATCCTTATGCATGGTAGCTCATATGGAATGTGACCACGACCTTTGCAAATATTCTAATTCCATTACCATTATGCAAATAAAACGGATTTTGTGAATTGGAATGATGGGATTGAAAGAACGGGAACGGATTGACAAGACAATTGGTGGAGTCACGGATGTGGATGGTGATTATTGGCATGTCAATTATATCCGCGAATTTATTCGGACGTAACGGACGAGATGTATGCACTTTGTCATTGGTTGAATGCAGAAGGACACCACGAATTTGAGAACTGGACGTAAGATGTGTACAAACTACAAAAATTAATAAAATTAATCGGAATAGAATTCACAAATCAGAGTCGACTGGAAATATATTTAGAAAATATCAAATGTTTCAAGTTTGTATTTTCTCGTATACTAAAAATGCGAAAGTTTTGCGGAAAGTACAACAGTATCATATTTTTGCTCTGCAAAATATTTTGGCAAAGTTGTATTCTTGTAATGTGCTGGGTGAAACATCATTCGGCTATTCAAGGCTGGAAATGATCGGATTCTTTGCCAAAATAATAAATCCGCTTTAGCCTACATACTTGTGGAACGAATGGGGTCATAAATTATTTTTTGTCGGATCCACTTCTGCCGTACTACAGCCTACAGCGTTGCGTTTTGCATTATTTGACGAAACTCCGCGCACAAATTTGTATATTTAACTATATAATTTTAGATGTTTAGTTTAGTTCCAAACATTTTACTGAATTATAATTGTATGATTTTTAGAAGGAATCGGGAGAAGCCGAAGGAATTCATCGAGGAGCACAAACTATGGAAAAATGTTTCCAGTCGCCATTGTGAGGGTCATTCTACGAGGCATCATTTGTGCAACAGTCAGGTGGGGTAAATTTTTATTACATCTTCATTTGTATTCACCTCGCAAATCTGTTTGTGTCAATGATGTCCAAATTTGAATTTGCACATCGATAAAGTAAATTGCAAGTACCTGCAGCACAACTACCACGTAAACCGGGTGGGCAGCGCAGTATACATTAAAGTACGTACCGTACATATGATTCGTGTATTGTTGGGATGTAACCATGTTTTACAATGACACCACCCAGCGCGGCACGGGATTCCGACATCTACCTGCCTGGTTAGCTTCCAGCTAATTGACTTTAACATTCACAAAGGAATCTGACTCCAACTCCCGAAAATGTAGAGGTTGAAACACGTCGGGTCAGGATTTAGAGCCGGAAATTTTGATTGTACATACATTGCACGATGGAGAATGTTAATTTATGCAAATTTACAACTTCTTATAAGCAAAACAGTTTTTAATTTTATTAAATTCCACGTAAAGGCGAAGGTACATAAGTTTTGTCAATAATTGCGAGAATGGATAAAATTAAATGGCACACGTGCGGGTGCGGATGCGTTTTTTGCACACGTCTATTTGTTGTATTTAAAAAATCCAACTCCTTTTTTGACTCCCAACCGCCCCTCCTTTACCATTTGTTTTAGTAAATTTGGGACGAAGTAATTTGGGTCACTTGGATAAGTTTGTGCGAGGGCTGTGAAAAACATTAAAGAGCATTTACATTATAAAGTATTAGAAATTAATTAAAAATATTCTACAACTCTAATTATTCACTTACTTTCCATTGTATTGAGGACAGTGTCCAGTCCAATGGCATCCATGGATGCCAAAGGCCCCTGTGCTAATTGATTGGAATTCATCATGGCAAGGTCAATGTCCTTTTTTGATGCGTCACCTAAAATATTTAATTTTTTTTGACTGAGTGCTTTAATTATGTTAGTTAGTTTATGAATGGGGAAGCAATACCTCTTTCAATCATTCCAATTGCTTTCCTAAAAAGTGGAAGACGATTCACAATTCCACCTCCAGCGGCATGATCCTTGAGTTGAATTGTGTATTTACCCAAGGAAGCCACCCATTTGGTGACCTCACTAACTGTTGAATCCGAAGTTTGTTTTGTACGAGTTATTTCCACCATTTTTGTTCGTGGAACTGGGAAAAAGAAGCGGACTCCCACAAATTTATCTTTTCGATTTAATTCAGCTGCTATTTCTGTGAGGGATAAGTTGAGGGTATTTGAGGCAAATATTGTTTTGGCATCTGCTATCTGTGCTTTGAAATTTATTGTTATTAGCATGTGTGATTAAATTACATACATAGTGCAATTAAAGTTATCATTGGAATCTCAAAACATAACCTTCTCCGCCTCCAATTTTCCAAACAATCGTCGTTTTGCTTCCAAATTTTCATAAATTGCCTCGATGACCAACTCCGTATTGTCAAAAGCGGCTTTCAAATCCGTAGTATAATTTAAATTCCCTTGAGTTTTCTTAATGTAGGCAGCGACTTTGGATTTATCGTCCTACATAATTTAGATGAAGTGTAAGTTAAAGCATATGCTAGATTAGATTCGACGTACGTAAGATGTAAAACTTTTAACCTGAAATAGGTACTTTTCATTTGCAATTTTTTCCAAGCTTTTACTAATGGTTTGACGGGTTCCTTCCAAGAATGGCTCGGTGAGGTCATACACGTATACTCGATTCCCTGCACTCGCGGCCACCTTAAAATTAGTAGAAGTAAAAAAAAACACATTAGGAATCACAACAATTTACAATATGACGAGTTGATTTCCCAAATTGCGGTGGCAGTAAGATAAACTATTTTACCATACCTGAGCAATTCCAGAACCCATAACTCCGCCCCCAATCACAGCTATGGTGGAAATAAGGCGTGCCCCATTTTGCGACGAAGACACCAGTTTAACTAGCGGCGTTCTCAACATGTTCTATTAATTTTATGAACTCACCCCCAAATTTAATAATTCGCAAAATTTGGTAACAATGGTTCAAATTTTGTATCAGTAATACAGATTTGTGTGTTATGTAATGTAGCATGGAGGATATGCATGGCAACCATGACCTGCGCATATGAAGAATGGTTCTTGGTTGGGGGTTGTGTGTATGCTATGCCAATGGCGCCTGACTAAACTGAAGTTAGCTTGCCCAAAGCATAAGATTTAATATAATTTATTGTTGGCTTTCTCCAATGATTTTCATGGAATGCTTGCCTGTTTGCGTGTGTGTCTTCTATCTCCTCCAAAACCACTGAACCGATTTTGGAGTTTGATAGCTTAGAATGTTCAGGAGGTTAGCGGGCATTCCGTGGATGAGGTCACATGTTGACCTGACCTTTGACCTCTGAGTTAGGGCATTGACCTTAGCTAAAATGGAAAAGAACCATGGCATGTGACATACCATTATTGCCAGGAGGTTGTGCTGAGAAATTCTGGTGAGGTTGAAAGATGGCCTGACCTTTGACCTCTAAGTTAAGCTTTAAACTCTTACACGTGATTAACCCAAAACAAGTGTTAACTGAAATGTGCTAGTGATTTTTATCAGAGAAACATATCTTCATTTAATCCCGTTAAAAAAACTAAAATGTGCTAGTGATTTTTATCAGAGAAACATATCTTCATTTAATCCCGTTAAAAACCTACAATTTCTAACCAGAACTTACAATATTTTAAAATTGTACAACATGGCATGCTGCTCCCCCAATTGATAGCCGCAAAATACGGCTGGATTAAAAATTGGTTGGTCCTTATTTCCACCTCTAAAAGTACAACATGCAAATTATTTTTTCCTTGACTGCACAACCCACTCGCGCGTCCTCGCGAATACAAAAGAGGGGGGAATGAACATATGAGTTATTTAGCAACTGACATCTAATTTGCAATATGCCATAAGAAATTTAGAACTTGAGAGATTTATGATTGCCTGAAGTTAATGATCAAGTCAATAGGTTAAAAATATACTTTACGTTTATGCGTACATTTTGTCCTCGCCTGCCTCCGCCCTCACTTCTTCATTGCATGGAAAATGGTCCGGTCGTATATTACATCCATGGCTTTTACGACAACGACCCAACCCTGTCCCGTCGCAATGGGATTGCATTGCACATTGTTACTCAGATCCGATAAAGGATTTCCGCCTTGGGGTTATTCCGGTGAAAAGAGCTAAGATTTTACTTTTTTATCTTACTTTGCAAAAGTTACGTACGTTGTACGCACCCACACGCCCAATGCACATTTCAAGACAAGACCCGACCGACTGGGCACAAGAATCGAGTCACATTCACATTGCATAAAGTGTAACCGGATGAATGGCATAATTTCCAGTTGAGGAAAATGGGTGCTTCTGTAATAGACCCCGACCCGTACATCCAGGAATCGATTTTTCACTTGACTTCCAATTCAGAATATTGTAAAAATACATGATTTGAAATTTGAAGGTTTGATTTTTTCCCGTTAGAGATACTTACGCCGGTCAGAAAAATGTATATTTATTATAATAATCGACCTCATGTGACAAACAATCAGCTATTTCACAAATTGGGTAATAATGATTCCTTCCTATATTAATTAATATATATTTTCGACTTTTGGCCAACTTGTTCGCTACTCTGTAGGTTCAACTTTTTGCAGGATAAAATATTTTGAGAAGTATAAGTGTATAAGGTTAATGGTTAACAAGGCATTTCTCCCCTGATGGTAAATCCAGGGTCGCAAAATCCAGCATGTGTTTGAGTGGGATGAAATTGCATGCAGCTCCGCTGCTGCTCTACTTGAATTTGATAAATGGGAAGGCTATCAGCGACGAAAGGAGTTGAAGAGCACTTCGTGTCGCCCAACGGATCGTTCGTCCGAAGAGGACTTGAGGGATGAGTGCGTGTAGCAAAAAAAAATTGAAGATTAGCTTAAGAAAAGTGCCTGAGATCATTGAAGTGAATGATGGACGAGGTTCTTCGTCCCTGACTGACACCTTGACTTTTCGGTGGGATCCAATTTATTCTACTGCAAAATACTGTATATTCCCTTGACATTAGCAGCTAGTCCTAGTTGCACGCGGGAAATAAAATCCAAGAATGGAGGACCTTTATGAGTTTTACGGAGGCAGACGTGGAATTTGGGTTTCCTTATTTGACGCATGTTTGGATCGGAACAGATTGCTCCCGGCTTCTTTATTACTTTCCTTCTTGTAAGAATGTGTGAATTAGCATCATCCACTGTGCCGTCGCCGTGCTGCGCTGGGATAACGTGTGTTTTTTACATATCTGGATGCTAATGTGGTTTGATTCATGGCTCCCTGCTGTTGTTTGCTGTGCTACACTCTACGCGCTCTCCGAAAATGGAACTTTAATTAGCTGTACTTTATTGAAAAGGAAAGTGAATCTTTAAAATTTGCATCAAAATGACCACCAAGCTATCTGTTGAGCTCATTTGCATAAGTATCTGTTTATAACATTTTATTTGCGGCTTTTAATTTATCAAATTTAAAATTCAGTTTTACTTGTATATTCGCCTATGTAAAACAAGAGAATTCTATTATTTTAGGCCAATTGTTTGCAAAATAAAACGTGCAAAAATATGTGTGTCTGTTTTGTATCGCGTATGTGATGCGTACGTATGCTGTATTCACGCCACGCCTGCAATGTGTGTAGTTTTATAGGCTGAAAACACGAGTTTCTGCAGGGTTTACTTTACCAGTTATTTCAAATATTTTATTTGCAACCTTCTGTTTTGTATTACAGGACTGTCCCAAAGGAACTATTGGAATCCGGGAGAGCCAATGCAAAGCATTTGACAACAGACCTTTCATGGGGAAAGTGTATCAATGGGAGGCCTTTATTGATGGTAAGAGAATAGAGGAATAGATAGGACGACACTACTGTAGGAGAAGAAATATCATGTTCCATATCCGGATGTGCTTCATCCAGATTTCCCAAGCTTAGTTTCCTATTGTTATGAATTTTGTAAAGAAAAAGTCCAATCGTAAGTGGATTTGTAAATTTGAAGGGGTGAGTTTGCAGATTGTCGGGATGAGGTTTGATTCAATTTAAATGACAGACTTGTTATATATCCGGCATGAATACATCTTTTGGAGATTTTCTCGTCAAATATTTTGATTACTGTCGTTTCTGAAGTCTCATTTTTTTAAATTAATTTTTAATTTTTATTAATTTTGATAAGAAAAACGCTATTTTAATAGCTCCCATTGCCGCAGACACAAGGAATCTGAGTTTATATATAGTTAGTCGTTTGCATTAAGAAATTACGGCCTGCTTTCTGATATTACGAATAAAACTACAAGTTTCCTGAGTCAGTTACTCCAGCACTCTCCATATAAATGTATTGTAGGACCTCAGTTTTTTTAAACATAATCTGTAGATATATCTATAGATATGTCATCATCATTCATTAAGTACTATGATCTGTGTGCACATGCACTACATTTTGTATTTACCCAAGTACTGAGCACATGGGACCAGACAGAAGTGCATCAAGATCCCAATCCTTCACTCACGCATCCATTCACGTGCAATAATAGTAAACCCCCACAATATTTATTTTCTTTTGACACTACAACCAACTCCAATGCAGTTCAGATGCTGAGATGTGCCAGGAAAAAAATACACAAGGAGCTCACACTCCATTGCAAATCATAATAAAAGCAAACCTAATGCACAATGCACCACAATGTAATGCACTTCTATTCAACCATTATATGTACGTAGGGATCAAATACATTATGCAAATATGACTTTGATAAAAACAAGCATTGACATTGAAAAAATGGTTGAAAGCAATGATATTTCATTAACGAACGCTTTGAAAATTTGAACATTATTGTCAAAATTATCCCCGAATCTTGAAGTAGACTAATTGACATCGGAACACGGCTTAAACTTCGAAATTTATTACAATTTGACCTAATGATTTTGTTTGATTTTCCAGAACGAAGTCCATGCTCCCTGACATGCAGAGCAATAGGGTATCGGTTTTATACAACATTGAATAAAAGTGTGATTGATGGAACGCCTTGTCAGCCTGATGTGACGGAAGGAAGTAGTTGGTTTGATTTACATGTTTGCATCTCGGGGGGTTGTACGGTAAGTGAGATTTAAAATTTTACTGACCTAATTTTACATATATGGGAAGCAAGTTTAGGTTTGGTTGTCAAATAATCTTTAAAGCTGAAATGCCCAGAATTTGCGAGGGGAAATCAAGCTTCACCCTTGTGTGGTGTGGCGTATTTTTTAAAAAATTTGGCGCCGGTTTTTTGATTTAATAATTAACATTTTATACATGAGTTCTAGAAGGTTGATGAGATTTTGTTGACGTCTCCAACTCAAAAATATGAAAAAAAAAACATTTAAATTTGAGTTTATCTTTTCGAGATTCTCTCGCTATTATTGACAAGTCCAAACAGCTCAACTAATTTACACTACACTCTCAATTGAAATCCAGTATTTTGCTGAGTCACATCTAAATGACTCGTTGATTTTGATGGGGTAGGAATATATACCTTATGAGCATTATTATTGAGGAGTACGTACGTCCTCCTCAATGAGCCTCTAATGTAATGTACAATGAACGTGTAAAGCTGAAATGATGCCTTCTCATTTCTCAATTCCTCTTTCACTGTACTATACGGTACAATCTTCAAAATGTGAGCCCGTGTGCATGTACGTGTGCCTGTGGCAAAGACCTTAAAGAAATTAGCTTTGGTCAACCTGAAGTATTCAGTCAAAAGTGCCCACTGAGCGAACCTAATCGGCCATAGGCTAGTCCGAGTATTTCAATTTGAAAGATTCTTATCTTGTCAATGTCCGGCTAATATTTTTGATTGTCAGATTAGCATGATAAAATCTACTTCGTTTTATTTTGCTCTAATGGGATTTCGTGTGACTTAATTTTGTATCTTTTGCATTAGGATCACAATGAAAAAACATAGATTGAAGAAGAGTAAAATGTGTAAGTTTTAAACTAATAACCGAAAGAGAAAGATTAATTAATAAAGGAAAATTATGTAAGTCTACTCTGAAGTCTTCAGCTTCACTCGGGTTTTGATGTAAATTTCAATTGTCCCAAAATTTCTTTTATGAATATAAACGCCTTTTTTATATTTTTTAATTTAACTTATTATGGCCTGGAATACACAGTTTTCTCTTCTGTAATCCTCTCAAAGTTGTGTAACCGCATTTACAGCTTCAGGCTGGTATAGTAATTTTTTGTTCACGATAGAAAATTAATTCTATCTGCTCTCCTTTCCAAAAAAAGTAGAAAATTGGATTATTGGTGCAACGCAAAGCTTTATTTGGAGGCCGCACCAAATTAAATTTGAACACCCCGTATTTGATCATTTTCTGACATTTGAGCACTTAATCAGTCTTCATTTATTACTCTCAGATCGTAGCTGCCACAATGTATGAGAGTGCAGTGGGGATGATGACTGTGGTAGGATTAGGTGTTGGAATTGAAATGATAATTGGTTTACTGACAGCTTTCTCATTATCATGTAGCACATTTCATACTTTTATAGTCTGTGGCATGGCATGGTAATAAAGGATGGACAGGCTGAGGAGTTCCCAGTTGAGTTGAGAGTTTGGTGAAAATATGAATGTGCATGTTACTAGTACGGGGTACAAAATACAACAATCACGTGATTTTTATCACTTCAACCACTATCTTCCAATCTGTCTGATTTTTTATTCCTCCGATTAGTTTTAATTGTCAAAGAGTTTTCATTTTTTGAGATGCAGCGTTGTTCATATTAGCTGTGATTTTGTAAGCTCTGTTTTGAGGAATGAGTATTCCCACCCAAAAAAACCCTCAAATTAAAATCTTCATTTAAAAAAAAAACACGCCATTCGGTTAATAGTTAATTCTGCCATTGTACCAGTGAAATGATTATTTTTGTTATTTGGTTATTTTGTGTGATCGTAGTAATTGCTTCTAAATCAAACTTTACGCAAAAAAATATAAATTACAAAGGACTCCTGGAGTCAAATTTGTACTCAGTACTGGTCGTGGCTCGGAATTGAATGTCGGATTTACAATAATCAAGCCCGCGACTGAAATGCGTGTAATATGTTTAAAGTAGAAACATTAAGTATTGTCCTAATATTTCAATTTGACAGTTAAAACACATCCAATTTTACAAATGCCTCGTCTGAATTTGTCCAGACTGAATGCATCTGAGAAATTATATTTGTAGCTCATAACTCATAAGCTCTCATATACTCATTCATGCATGAGGCTGAATAATTGTGAAAACAAATTCCTCAAAATATTAGTTTTATATTGGATCATTGGAGTACGCATACGCGGGTACTGGTAGCGTAGAATAGAAAAACAAGGAGGAAATCAGACACCCCCAATTCCTTCATTGTATTTAATATGTCACGACACGAGGAGTGTTACATTTCACGGATTTCCACGCGTGGTTCCCTCAATTGCAGCTGCTGCGGTAAGAAAACCAACACTCAAAGGATTTCCCCTCCACTGTACATTATTTTTATCTTGGATTTCTCTGTGTCGGTTTTCTTTTTTCATCTGAAGGAACCGACTTTTGATTCCTCCATTCGGAATCAATGAACCAAATCCACATTTGGTGAAACAAAAGTTATTTATTCCAAATTTGTAATATTCAATTTGTTCTGTTAATGGTTTGTAGCATTTCAATATGTTTTACTTGCAATGTGCATCTGTTTAAACGATAAAGGATACTAGGTACAACTATGATACATTTTAATGCCAATCCCTTTATTACAAATATTCATTAATAAAGCGTCGGCCTTTCTAGGTAACATTATCCTCTGCGTGCTCATTGGTTTCTAAAAAACGTTTTCTGTTTCAGTTTTGATACGTTTTTGTCACTATAACTCACAAAATTTTTTTCTTATAGAATTATCATACTCCAAAACCCTAAGATTTTTAAACAAATGAAAATACAATGCAATTGTTCACTGAGCCAATTCATATATGAAAGAAGGGCACGAATGAAGGAAACGGAACGTGCTTCTGATTTTATTTTAGCATGCCATCTGGCCAGAAGGTTTCACGTTATTTGCAAAGTGAATCAAACCCTGTTTGCATTGTAATACAAGTTGGCTCGGAAGCAAAAAAAAAAGAGGAAAGATTTCAGTATTTATTCACCAGCCGGCGGGTGGATGGACTTCGCTTGCTTTTGCCTTCTTCCTTTTCGCGTGCGTACGTGTTAGATTACAGCCATGTATACATACTCAACTCGCTTGCATTAAAGTTGTATGCTACACAACGTTATTCGGCATACCGTCCCAAGGTGAAAGTAAACTTTCCCACCCCAACCACTTTACTTGCAAAAAAAAATCACTTTTAAATCAAAACTCAGACTAGTCGTAAACTTTGCATAGCAAAATACAGACATTTTTGGTAAACTTAATTTTCAAATTTAGTAATGTTACGTTACAAAAACGTCTTGGGTGGATAAAAAAAAGTAGGTTTCGCAAATTAGTAAAATTGCAATAATAGTGCCTCCCGCTCCATTTCCGCATTTGCATTTGTATTTGAGGAAATCCCTATATTTATTTGTACAAATAAAGGAGTAGTTTGTATAATAAAAGAGATACGCAGTGCCAGTGCCGTTCAATCGTGATTTATTAATTTTGGAAGCCTAGGAACAGCGTGGAGCACCCATTCACTGGATGAGAAACGAAGACGAGGCATGTGGTCCTTATCTGTCACCGCCAGAACAGTGGGTGCTCTGTTTCTACTCTTTTTAGTTCAAATCCATTTATTCCTCAAATACGCAATCCTTACTGGCTTGTGTGCAGCACGAGCACACGGCATGAGCACGGGTGCCCCCGGTTCCGTAAATTGCCCAAAAGTTTCTTTTCATTTGCTGCATATATAAAATGTAGATATTTATTCGAATGTAGTATTAAATGTTGGATACACTGACACGGCATTTGCACAAGCATTGATAATTTAATTGATTACATTTTTAGAATTTTTGACTGAAACTTTTTTTTTAAATTAACATGCATAAATTGAAAGACTTTGCAAAACAGACCAAATTTCTCATCATGCAAATAAATATAACACCCTAAATTTTTTTCTTATATTTTAAAACATCACGTGAAGCGTTTACAGGACGATAGCTTTTTTCGATTAATACCAAATGAAAATTAATAGATATTTTAACCAACTTCGAAGTAACAATCCGCATGTGGCGGGTAATCCTTGGACTTTATGTATACAAAATCGTACAGCATTTGTCCACATACGTAATTTCCCAACCAACTGGAAAAATGCGAACACTTATAAAAATAGAGTAAAATTGTCATTTCTCCAATCCCCACCCCGCCGCGTCACTCCACACTTCCCCTCAAGAACAGGAAACAAATCTTGGAGATTTTTCACCAAGTAAATGATACTTTTGGCGACCACAATCCCCGGGTCTTGAGTTTCACGTTGTTCGTTGTTTTCTTCATCCAAATAACTCTCTGCTGTAATGTATGGATAATATTATGCATTGCTTTGCTTTTGAGCCAGAAATATTCGCAACATGAATCACTTTCAGAAATAATACATACATGTGTATTCATATTCATAGTATGAGGAAAGTCCTCCTTTTCCATTTGAATCTTTCGAATGTTTCTTTTTCGGACGGGAAATTAGTTTTTAACACAGAATATTTTTTTTGCCGGAAATCGGAGGCAAGTTGTGAGTGCATTTGCATTGAAGAAATAAACAGAGGAGGATTTTTGCACTCACATTGGGATATTCCATTTGCAGGAGTAGTTATCTTGTACTAACCTTATCCCATGTTGTACCATATGCCTTAAATTCCATAACCTGAGTCACTAGAGATTGTCTTAAGACTCCAAAATCTTACAAGGGAGTCGTCATCCCATCGCCCCCAACGCCCACACTAAACCAAATCATCAAAATGCTGTCTGCATACAAATTGAGTTGTGACGGGGTTAGAATAACATGGGTTCATTGAAAACAGACTCCGCTTTCTTGCTCAATTCACCTTCCTATGATGATGGTAGTGGTGGTGGTCCGCCAAGAAAACGACCCCGTCAGAGTGGAGCCCCTTGGGAGTAATAATTGTCTAAAAATAAGTTGTGCAAATAAAGAAACTCACGTCAGTAGTGCATCCGGTTTAATCATCCAATGCTTTTTTTGTGGATTTGATTTGAGGCTGAGTGCTATTGATGGTGGTCTGGTTGGATCGAATTTATGAATTTTGAATTTGAGTTCAAACGAAGAATTGGTTTTGTAGTAGAAGGTAACCTATGTTTTACAAGGGGGTTCTTTATCATTTACAAAATGTTAATATTTGATTGGCGTCCTAATTAATCTTAATTATTTTGGAATTTTTAAATGTTCTTACATATTAACCCAAAGCATTTGGAACTGTTTTATAATTCAAACCAGCTCTCAGAAATTTAAAATTTACATGGCGCATAAGTGACGGTTTCTGAAGTTATTGTTTTAAAATTTCAACACAAACCGACCAACTAAATTTGCGGTTTTGGCATTGAATATTTGAATTTGAAAATTTTAAGTTGGTTTTTTCACTGTATGCAAATGCAAAATATGCGTGTCTACTTAAACCACTTAACCCTCTCCTCTGACGGCAATATATATTTATTTAATCTAAATTTGAATTACTGACTATGTACGTCCTCTGCATGCACTGCACATGCACATGAATAGCCGCCCAGGAATGCACATTTCCGTCCAATCCACATCCTCCGAATAAATTTAATGGAACGACACCAGTAATTAGCACTTTGGAAGGCGCCTTGGCCTCTGCCCGGCCGTGCGTGGGTACCCCTTCACTCTTTCCTGATCTGGTTTTCATTTCAAACGCAAACGCAACACACGTACGGGTTTGTACATGTAACTGGATCTCATCAACGATGTAATATGCAATACAGACCAACAATTACAACTGCAACCCTCCTGATTTATCTATCAACTTATTAACCTTATGAGAGGAACAGAGGACCATAGGTTTTAGTTTACAACACCATATAATTAACTAACTCTGTTAATTATATAGGAATCATCTCCACTGCACTTTGTTCATGTTGCATTATGGCATGCATCATACAATGCCGGCCGTATTTACTACATGTTTTGTGTATTACAGCCCATGCAAGTTGCGTCTGCATCGAGTCAGTACGTACAGTGCAAAGCGGGGCGGCGCGGTGCTCACTTGCAGAAAAATTATTGTTTAATTTGCTGTAAATCCACTTAACCTGCTGTCACTCCCTTGTCATCCCCAATTCCCTTGTCACATTTATAATTCCCAATTGTGGTACTTGAGAACATGAGAATTTGAAACTGACATTCACGGAGGCAATTTGTGCTTTTGCCACGGCCACGGTTTTGCTATGAGAAACATCAGAGCACTCGTTGTGCACTTCTCCTTGATATGGCGGAAATAATGTATGTGTGGTATAGATGGATCATCAGAATGGAAGATGATTGAATTCTAGAAATTGGGAATGAAGGGAGTTTGCAATGAGGATGACGTGTAAAATTAAGATTTGAAAATTCTAGGTGTAGTTCTAGACGAGAGAACTGTTGGATAAGTTGAATGTCGGTATTATTTTTGAGGAAATGATGTCTATTAAAATTAAAGTTTAAAGATCAGGTGTAGATATCCGATTCTGAATTCCGACGCCGGTGCGGTGCTGTGACGTTTTGTTAGAACCGACGTTCATTTCTACTATAAAATTTTGTTGAGTACGAGACAACATTACAATTACAAGAGACGGATAGCAAATTTCTACAAGCCAGATAAGTGGAGAAATTATCTTTAGTCTAAGTTGCATTGTAGTGTTGTTTGGACCAGGAAATTTATTAGAAAGCTTGAATATCGATTTTATTTTTATTCAATTGGTTAAATATTGTAAATAAACCAGAGTTTGGCAAGTCTGGTTGATCGATTCATTCAATGTAAAACATGAGTTGGTTTAAACAAAACTACGGTTTATACTGGCTCAAATATTTTTTTTATTAAAATTAATATCGGCACCAAACCTCTCACACTATGTTTTACCACACAAATAATTCCATTCTAAAACCAAGAATCAGCCTGAATGAGACGGAGTTCTTCTTTTCATTTCAAATCAGAAGTGAAGTGCCTGGGGTTTCCTTTGATTTTAATTACAGTTGATAGGAGGTAATTTATGCTTGCTTTGTGGATGGGGATGCACAGAGTATCAGACTCGCCTTGCATGAATGCATCTAAATTACACCAAAATCCGTGTTAAAGTCAAAGTACACGTACCGCGTATTGTGTGTGCTGGGGTGGGGGGATGAAAAGGAATGTTTACAAATCCTGTATTAATGTGTGAATCTATTCAACCGCGGAAACAAACCTCCGCCCCGAGCCCTCTACTCAAATCCAACCATCAAGCCTATTTATGGGTGTAATTCACTCCGACTGACTCCCCGGTCTCAGTTTTTGTTGAAATTTGTAGGGCAAAGCAATGCAATGTTGGATTTTAACAAAATCAAGCAAGAGTTATGCTTTGAATTCCACATGCATGCAGTAGTGCTTTGTTACAAGCAACGGGTAGTTTTACTTTCTTTATATATGTATTTTGCTACTTGCTACTTTTAAAATAAAAAGACGTAAATAAAATCAAGTTTTGTAGGGAAAGGTAAAACTGTACATAAGTACAGTACAATATCATTTGTCTATTTCCAAACACATTAACAATTTTTTTAAGAATAGATGTTCCCTGGGTCATTCGTTCAAATTTCAGCACATCATTTTAATTCGATTCCCAAAAAATATCGTATTACATATTATAAGACGTCGTAAAATTCAGCATTTAGTTTTGAATGAAAATGGGCGTATATTTCAAGAGTAAATAAAAATTATGCATAATACAAGCTAAAAATCCTGGCTAATTAGTAAGGAGCATGCTGGGCTATATTTCAAGAGTAAATAAGAATTATGCAACGCAAGCGGCCGCCACATACTTCTCCCTTTTCCTTTGTCAAATCTTGGTCCGACTAATTTAATCGAACTTTTTAAAAGCAGCCAGCCAGCCAGCCAGCCAGCTGGACTGGATACAAGAGCCGAGATTTATTAAAATGTCCAATTGTCCCGCTGTTTATGAGCCGCTGAAGTCCTCCCTTCAATCTACAAACGAGATGCGGACAGGTTTCCAATGGTTTAATGACTCCACAAAGGGAAACCCATATTGACCAGCACAGCATTGAGTTTCTCATTGTGCTTTTTTCCTTGCCTTCACAATCAAGTTTACGATGTGACTCTGAGAAATGTCGCCCTGATAAGCTATTAGACAAATACGAGTTTCATTACCCTTCATACCTCCTACCCTCGCCTCACTCCATGGGATTCCAAAATGCACTCCGACATTCTAAAGGCATGCATTTTTTTCAAGTTAACTTATTTGCTACGTGCTAATGAAGGGTTTATGGATGGATTGGTATTGTTGGAGGTGGAGGGAAGTGCGGAGTTGATATGCATCCATGCATGGGTAGGAAAGGAATGGAAAATGTACGGTTTAAAAATATTTTTTTAATGTGTTTTGTTGTCGTTTAATATTCTTAATTGTGCAATTGTATACCAAATATGAAATAGATGCATTCGGCAATACATGGTGTGCTTTGTTGTTTCGTAGACTTATGTGGTGGAGTTTATTGTGTTCACAGAAACAATAATTAATTTTTGTATATAATAATATTTTATCTGAATAATATATACTCACATTGAAACCTTTGTAAATGCTTTGACACAAATATCAGAGCTGTTTTTCCAATATAAAAATCACAAAGTTGTTTTCCCCAATTTTTTATATAGTGTAAATTCAGACGAACTAAGGCGGGTATCTGCTGAAATGGTTTTACATTACAGACAGCATAGCATAGAAAGTGTCACATTTACTTTTCGTACCACACAGGTTGTCGTGTGGTGTAACATGTGTTGTGGATGGGTGTGTTGACTGAACTGAGACATCATAAATATTGACAGTTTCCCCACGAATTAATTAAGGATTCAAATTTTTTGACTCCCCTACCTTTTCTCCTAATGGAAGCCACCAATTGTCAATTGTCCCCTTTCAGAATTGTCTTTAATTTGATAAGGGGATTGAGATCAAAGTCATTACGTTATCTGAGGAATGCAGGCAGACCTTGCTGTTCGTCAGCCCTTTATCATTATTAATTACCAATGTCAGGTCTTCCTTGCATTGGCTACCAATGATGATTGGGGCCCAGGATCCTCCCATGTCGTGTCTGTCATAAGGGCACATTTTATCAGACTCAAAGGACGTACGTTACGTACGTATCCTTCCGTAATGGACAAAGAGATGGACATCCCTTCATTTGCATACCTGACTCCCACCCCATCATCGTAAGGGTCCAGTCCAAATGAGAGGATTCACCAAAACAGCCTCAGCGTGACTTTTTGACATGTACCCTTGTCGGGGATTTATGAAATATTTTGAATTACATTGTATTTCGCGGAGTTTTTTGTGTTGAGTGCAACAATGTGGTATTTTGATAGGTTTTTATACCAATTTTTAATTTTATATCGTAAATTCTTTACAAATGTTTAAGAGGTTTAATTCCGTCCAATTAATTTGAATTTTGATGTCTGATTTGGAAATGACTCGAGGTAGACATTAGTCATTGAGCAGAGGCGTACATATGGGTCTCTTGCAACGTTGCAATCTAAAGGGAGAAAATCTCCATAAAATTTGTTTTTTGCTTGACTTTGAGACTTTAAGTTTACATTTGGTGGCTGCTGCTCGGAATCACTTAAATCAAGCTCACGGCCAAATCGGCTCCCCCCATCCTCGCAGAAATGGACAGGAAATATTATTTTACACGAATTTGGTCCCGCCGTTTGCGTCCAAGAAATTTTCCAGGCGTGCACTTGCATAACATACGCACGATTTAAAAATTTCAATTCCGACTAGGTGGGACCATCCCGGCAAAGCAAATGAAACGCTCATTTTAAATGTTTATAACTTTTTGTTAAGTACTTGAGGCATTGCTATTGTCATTTTAATGTTCATGTTGTATTTTTTTGGATTTTAAACATTGTTATAAAATGAACTTGGATAGTTTTCATTGCAAACGCACACTTTTGGAGAGACTAAATTTCAAATATTTGCACCATTGCTATTTTTCAGATTTGTTCAAATATAAGCCTTTGCATGTATAATAGTTTCTGCGTCACCAAACGCACAAAATAGTTGGAAGGATTTTTTGAATTCTAGCGTTTAATTTCCACGTACTCAACCTTGAGTTTGAGAAAAATAACCTCACCTTGAACTTGCCATTCCAAAAAACCGATGCGTACGTACGTATGTGTCTGTCTGCGACTTGATTGTTTATTCTTCCGTTTTCGAATCTGTCAATGGATATTAGTGGAAACCAAATGTGGTGTTATGCATAGCATTGCATTGGTATTTTCAAAGATTTGCGTTGAGATTTGGGAATTCAACATGAGATGTGTGTGATGATTAGAAAGATTGATTTCCCTACACCCTTGGGTGCTCTGCTGGGATGCCATGCTGCTATGCTGAGCTGCGTTTAACGACTTAAATCACAACAGTTGAAATGGTGCCAGGATCGCAGTCAAATTTGATTTATTGGGCGTTGAGCTGAAGTCGTACCTTCCTCAAATGACATTTGTCATGATTTGTTATTGGACTGGGTGAGTAAGACAAGATTTTCCTTCGTCCCACCATTTAATTTAATGAATGACAGCCACATGACACCTGGATTCCCTCATCTCATTTCCATTTGATACAATCGGAGGTTGTTTTTTTTGCATAATTTACATGTACACACGTACGTACGCATTGCGTACTGTGCATACATACGAATCAGAATTGGAAGCTATGGAATTTCAAATTTAATTTTTTGGGTCATTTAGTCGGGTCGGTTCAAAAGATTGACGACTTTTGTCAATTTTGACTGTTGATGGATTTTTTGCCAGCTGCAAAATAAATGGTCGGGATTACATCGGATTATATAATTAGACCTTGCGTCTGCATTTTCAGTTTGATTTCAGAAAATACCTGTTTTAAATAAGAAAACTTAACATGTTAATTTTATTTTATTCTAAACGACTTCCGATGTGAATATTTATCCTACGGAAAGTGTCCGCGCAAAATTACGTTGGAAATGAAGTGCAATAAAGCTTGACGGGATTCAAACTGGGAGGAGGGATGGAATACGTAAACGAGTTGCTTGCCTTTTATGTGAGCATGAAATGCAAGTGCAAGTGCAAGGATTAAATGCAAGACGGGGATGTTTTGTTGTAAACCAATGTTGCATTGTAATTACTACCAAACTTACGACTACGTACGACTGACTCCTCAAAGTGCATGGATAATCGGGGAGTCCTTGTTCAGTACAAGGACTTCCATGCCTGTTTTCCCTCCATGAGAAATGTCACCTCAATTGTTCACCTTACAAAGCTGGAAATAATTTCAAGGACACAAATTATAAATATTTCAACTTATTAGATGCACTACTAGTAAATAGCGATCTCGCATCAATTCGCTTTTTTCAGCTCATAAAAATCTTAGTGCCATTCAAACTAGAATTAGCCAAAATTTTTCTGCCTATATTAATATTTATTTTAACGGAATTCCGCTTATACATTGGTATTTGCCAATAAAATTCGGATTTGGCGAATATTTATGCCTCGGAATATGAGTTTATGCCATTTGGAGCACAAACCAGTTTGATAAATTTTGCAAAAATCCTTAAAGAAAGGAACCCCGACACCCCATATCCGGAGCCAGCACTTTAAACCAATTCCCCATGTGGAATTTGCTGAACAATTCATACCATACCGTACGTACCCGTAGCCTGGACGGAAAGTGCAATTTTGGCGGATTCCATGTACACAAGAGGGCCGTGAAGGAATTTATTGTATGTGTGGTTTGCTTGTTAGTTACAAAGAGAAGAGCGCCCATGCATGCGTAATACACGCGTTCATCTTTTAAATGTTTTACTCCCTCTCTCTCCTGATACAATCTGCATGGGATCGGTGGGTCGTTCCCCAGTCTGGTTAGCAACTTGGTCCATGCAAGGCAAGGCAAAGGATTTGGCATTGGCATATCCCTCTGGCTTTGCACGGTACTACTCCAACTCCACTAAACCGGCTTTCATCTGTGGTCCATCTTCCACTTTCCACTTCATTCTGCATCTTAATCTTCAGTCTCAAAGACGCGGAACTTTTTGGGGATCCGTGGAGTGCCGCCTTTACGCTCGCTCCTGGGCTGAGTACTACATGCTGGTGCGGTGGTGTAGTTTTTAATTATGACGTCTTTATTTGACAAATTGATTTGTGTTAATTCAAGGAGAAGGTAGGGAATTGGATGAGAGGGGTTTTCAGATTGAATTTTTGAATTTGTGCGCGGCAAAAGTGAAAGTGTTAAGAAAAG
The DNA here is from genome assembly GCA_036851895.1 of Orthonychiurus folsomi. Taxonomy (NCBI): domain Eukaryota; kingdom Metazoa; phylum Arthropoda; class Collembola; order Poduromorpha; family Onychiuridae; genus Orthonychiurus; species Orthonychiurus folsomi. The sequence goes on from JAAXYW010000307.1 coordinate 30,807, forward strand.
TTCGAGCGGGAATATTAAGAAAAATGCAAATCTCAAATTGGAATTCGATCGCCGTCATTTTTCTCCTGTGTTTCAAAGTAAGAATCTAAGATTTTTCCGGAAACATGCTTCATTCCAGCTAGTCACCTTGTTTACAAAACAGTAGTTGACTTTATTAAATTTTAATTGAAATCGGCACCAAAATATTGAAAAATACAGGAAATAATGTTAATTTCAAAAAATACGTTTTCCTGCATGCATTTGAGCTGTACTGTGAATTGGAAGAGCACAAGAATTTGCCGGCGCCATCAGAGAATCGGACAAGTTTATTTGCACTTTTAAATCCCTCCATGTTTACAGGGTAAAAAAAAATGCCAAAGCCAAAAGTAATCTGACGGAATCTGTCAATTAGATTTAGAAATGGAGGGTGGCTGCATGCGTGGGTCTGTTACTCCCGCTGCTCCAACCCATCCTGATAAAATTCCAATATGCAAAGTATAAAGTTTTCAACCCGAGGTGTCATGGGTATGGCACTTCCGTATTTTATTCCAGCTCAAATCCAAAGTGGCAAAAAATATGCGAGTCCGTACGTAGTTAATACACACACGCACTTTGCTACCGGGCTGCGTTAAAAGGGTGCGAGGCGAAGACTCCGGACTCCTGTTCCTTTTTGCACATGACCAGTGACAGTTTTATGGAATTTGCCATTATTGCTTTTTGAATTTTATGAGGACTTCATCATCGGAGGGGTAAGGAATCTCACTCAGGGAGATTAGCAGGTCTACATTTGCAAAAGTTGTTTAGTTTTCGCCATTTTCCTTTTCAAAAATTTATGCGAAGCCTGTGTTGGCCCTCAGGTCCGATTTTCCAGACATCGCACGTCAACATGAGTGAGGGGATTTTATTAAGGGGGAAATGTCGATTGCATACTGTGCAGTTGGAGTTACGTACGTGTTACTTGGATTTTCAATCAAATGTGAATGTGAGATTTCATCACCCTCACTTTTTCTCCGTCTTCCTCATTCTTCTCCAAAAACTTTAGCCATTTATTCGGGAATGGAATGGTTGTATTTCGATCTGCGAACCGACGAAAGGAGCTGAATTTCTCCCAGCTTCCAAGCCCCGATATTTCAATTTCACCAGTTTTCTCACAATCCATCATCGTGACCGGGCCAAGGGACTGGACAAGCAACTTTTCGCATAATTTCATTCCCTCTTTTATTTACCAAACTTTTTCGCGTGGATTTGGACACATACGAACGCAAACGTAACGAGATTTAGAACTCAACGCACGGCGGCTTTGGTTGCTTCTAGGATTTTACGCGGCCTGGCATGGAAAATCCACGCTAAATTATTTTACATTGAAAAGCAATAATAATTTCTTTCTTCATTTTTTTTTAAAATTACATGCAGCAAAATTAATTTTGGAAGTTTCCACTTTGGTACAATAATTTCTAAAATTCTGCACTTTGTCACCTGTTTTGAAATGTATTATATTTACAGTTAACTAAACAGTTTTTACTAAGCTGCCATTTCAGGTCGACGCCGAACAGCATGTCAATTTGAATTAATTTTCGAGCAACTTGAACTTGAACGTTACGTATAGTAAATATGCGCACAATCTATTCACAAATTCAATTACAAAACTCGATGAAATTATGCAGTCCAGCGCATTGGATTGCAACTGTGTATGTATGTATCCCACCAACAATGCTTTGTTAAGTAAATGCATACGCATGGGCCTTAATCGCAAATCCTTTATCCCATATGTTAGTACATGTACGTGAAACGTGTGAAGCAAGCTTGTATTTTTCACACTGCCTGCACTGGATCCATGGGTGTTTGAATTATTTTTTTGTAACCAGGTGGTTATAAAATCCATTGCAACATTTGGATCATCGGTTACTGTACGCGTACGTTATGTGCGTACACGCACCTGACCGCCATGGCATCGTGACTGGGAACTTAATGTGATTAGTAAGTACGAAGGGGGAGGATTGGAAAAGTGTATTGTTTGAGATTTAAAGATCGGATCATTCATAACCATACCATGTTAATGCAATGGAGTCAGTTTGCATGTATTGATTGGCTAACAATTCATCCTCCGCTCCCCTTCATCCCGATTAAATTACATGATGAATGGGATAACGTTTGTAGATAAAGGAATCCGCGAATCCATGCCAGGTTACATTCTAATGTACAACAACAACAACATCAACTTTCTCCGAGGCCATTTCATTTCCAAATCCTTTACATCTCAATCCAGTTTTTGCGCATTCAGTTTACTGAAGGGAATTTCATCGATAAATTAAACATGGATCGGAATAAGGAATCAGGGCATTAAATCCAATGTGCAGTGCGACACAGGGGAATACGGCGCGGCGCGGCGGTACGTAGTTTGCCAGATCAGACATCGTTTTTTTGGCTGATTCCATGTATGCATATGCAAGAACGATTTCTTATAGAGATGTTTCTGCATTCTTATATAGATTTTGGTATTATTTTATCATTTATAAATTTTGACGTCATTTTTATTTTACCTGTTCTTGGCGCCAATCCTTATTTAATTTTAATTGTGTTGTAAATAGTGCGGGAAGTAGATCGTAAATCATGTCTCGAATGTACACGGGGTAATTATCAACAGTCAAATTTTTTAAGAGAAATTGTAAAAACGTGGAGGTATTTCAAGCTACAACCTACTATTTTGAATTCTATTTAATTAATAAAATATGTGAACGGACTCAAATGACAGCAAACCACGATAGGTTGAAGTGTCAAAGTTTGTCGAATGCACTCAGCAGGTCAAAACAAGCATGACAAATGTAAATATGATTAATGAAATCTTAATTGATCTCATGGTCATCGCGGGAGTTGAAGCTCCGCCGTCCGTCCGTACTAAATCCTACATGCATTTCCCTGTTATTCATGCAATGCCAGTCCCTCTTCATCAAATTGAATAGCTGTGTCTTCCATTGCACATCCACAATACTGGGTCACAATTCCTCTTTGTCTTCAAGACAATACAATGGGAGTGAAGAATCCAAAAGTGTAGCATTGGATTGGATGGGCCTTTCATTCTTCCATTAATAAGGCTTTACTCTCACACTTGTTATTTTTAGGTTGAAATTATGAGCCGTGACATTGTAATGTGACTGCATTGCATATGCGCACATGTGTGTGTGTGGAATTCTGAAGTATGCGTCCATGCTTTCAGCAGGTAAGACAAGGCATTGAAATGAAATCGTTTAAAGGAACTAAAAGTGGCTGTGCTCTGCTGTGTGGTTCGCGGAAAACAAAAGACAAATGTGCTTACATAATGAGCAAATATAATTAAATCATTAGGAGGACACTTCATTTAGGGGGATGCTAATTAGCCGAGCAAATAACTTTGCACGCATTTGTACGTGGCTTTTGTACTGTCTAATGATGGAGTGGGGCTTCCTTCGCGCGCGCGGTTCTCCACATTTCAAATTTGACGGTGGAATTTTACTTTATAATTACATAGTGCATATTTAGAAGTTTGAAATTTCTGAATGAGTTTGGATGTCATTGAGATTTTGGAAAATAAGACTGGGGTTATGGAAATTTGAGATTAAAACTACATAGACCGACCAGCATCCAACTCAAAATTCATTTATGGTTTCGTTCCAATTTAAATTTAATTAAATACAGTTTTTCAGATAAGGAGTTTGGATGTCATTGAGATTTTGGAAAATAAGACTGGGGTTATGGAAATTTGAGATTAAAACTACATAGACCGACCAGCATCCAACTCAAAATTCATTTATGGTTTAGTTCCAATTTAAATTTAATTAAATACAGTTTTTCAGATATAGCTAAGTTAGATAAATTGTGTCCCACTCTAGTATGATTTACTGGTGGGCATTAGTAGTAGTTAATCAAAATTACAAAATTTCCACACATTTTGTGTGCTGAATTTCAAGAAAGGCTTTTACTACCACCATAGCAGCTGAAAATTAGAATTTTATTTGAATTCCAATTAAAAATTTAATTAAATAGAACCCTTCAGGTATATAATTAACGTATAGTTGTGTTATTATCCTGAAAAGAAATTAAAACTTTTGATACTCAATTGAACAATTGAATGCGCCCTTCAAAAATACAGGTTTTCAAATAGGGTCTATCAAATGTCACCTCAATCAATACATCATTCCGTCCACTAAAATCCCCTCGCCCTGACTCAGATTTACAGGGTGACGACGATGGAGCTTAATGGAATGTCAGTGTTTGTTCATCCAGCCGCCCAACCTCTCCTTGTGGTTGTGTATGTGTGGAGTTTCAGCTCCTTATTTGAAAAATATGTAAATTAATTTAATATTCACACCTGCTGCCGATGACCTACCTTTATGTATGTACTCACACGGCGACTGACAGACGCCGGCGCTGCTGGACTGACGAGTGACGCGCGGACGCGCCCGACCCCTGCTTAAAACCTACACACGTTCCCAACACCCTAATTTATTGCAATTGCAAAGATAACAATGCTTCACAGAATTTCTGCACAAGTTATTGCAACTCAACTTACAACATGTGTTGTAGTGCATGGAAATCATAAGTCTGGGTCTGGGCTTTCTTATCAGTAGCCAGACGGATGAACTGGTTCCAGTTCGGTTTGCTGTGTCATGCCGTACATGTATATGGAATCCTAATTGCCGAAAGCAATGCTTATATGCAAATTGAAATCCGGATTAGACGTATTTTCCAAATTTGAGAATTGTGTTTGTCATGGGTTACACACGCCCAATTTAAGAGCCGGTTGTATTTTTCACAAAAAGATGAAATAAACACTTATATTTTACAGGTGGGTTTACAAATGGCATGGTTCAAGAAATAAACACTGAATGTGAAATCGTATTGCAACCATAAATATGCCGTGAATTTCCCACTTAATGAGTTTCCGTCGAAATATCTGTTCAGTTTTAATTACAAAATCCTGAAAATGATTAAACCAAAACAGCATTAAATGATCCACTCAATATCATAACAAATAGTACATACAAACTCATAGATTCCTAACAATACAATTACATAAATCCGGATTGTATTTCTTTTGGATTTCAGTCAATTGGATGTGACGGAATTGCTGGATCACAGAGACGACTTGACAGATGCGGTGTTTGTGGGGGCGATAATTCAACATGCCGGGTGGTATCTGGCATCTTTACAAGACCTCAGGTATGTTCCTAGTAAACCGCGTACGTTATTTTTTTTTACATTTGCTCCGTCCACGTCCTTATGAATCCCAACGACCAACCGACCACCTCACTAACCTTTTACACTTGGCACTAGTAAATATGACACATGTGAACGTTTATTTCCTCTCAAAAACTATACATGCATGGATTCCCCTGTATATATTCTGTACAATAAATTACGGATTTTATTGTAGAAAAAGACAACGACACACAACATGTAGTGTCGGACAGATAGTTTTTGAACGGGTCCCGCCGTTCGCGGTGTGAAGGAGTCCGGTTTTCGGTTACGTACGTTACGTTACGTTACGTAATGTACGTGCTACGTAGGTGTGAGTTTGTGGATCCCATTGGAAAAAGTGAAAAGCTAACAAGATTTATTTTGAGTTTGATCCCATTCATTTTACTCGGAGTTTGGACCGGCGAGGGACACACCCCTTGAATCCTCTTGGGTCCATTTAATACACTGACAGTGTGAATTAGGGTTTGGAATTGAGGTCGGAGCAAGTGTGATATTAATACACCTGGGAGTCATCATGTTTTCCAAAATTTGTGATTCGAGCTCCGGACATGTTTAGAATTAATTTCTAGATCTGTGGTTTAAATAATTGGAATTTGTAACACACAAATGAACGTATACGTCTAAAGACATGCTTATTTTTGTATGGGACGTCTGGACCCAGTGTCAAACTATTCATTTAACTAGTTAGTATATTAGACAAACTTATTATTTTTTAAATGGCCTAATTGGCAAATTTTCATATGCGTGGCATGAATTTAAAATCGCACATAACAATTAACTATTTTCAACGTACAATTAAAATATCGCATCACCATAGACGCATTTGGCGTTATTTTTATCCCTCGCTATTGCAGAAATTAAGCAGGGACACTTTCCCGGATGTCTGTAACTTGTAAAAAATATTATTTAATAAACTAAATGATTTCCCCATTTGTCCAGCTGCCAGTGGGCTACAACATGGTTGCTCACATTCCACGCGGAGCCTGTAATTTGAATATTACTCAAATTAGGAAGTCACCAAACTACTTGGGTAATGCCGGCAGTTTTTTACACTTCTTCTCCAAAGAAATTATTTATTAGACGGGTGGGGGAGCTTGTATTTACAAACCCTTAAACATTTTGGCACGTTTAGTGACTCCTGGTTCATGTTAAACCGCTGTCCCAGTGGTTAACATGGGACTCAGGCTGTTATTAATGCAAGGCTTTTTTCCATGGTTTAAAGAAACTTGTTATTCCTTTCCCTCTGCCGCGGCCGCGTCGTCCGGCTCGTCGTATGGGAAATGAATGAAGCAATTCAATTTTACTCCTTGAACACATTTTACGGGGAAACCACATAAAACATTTTCTTCCGAGTCTTACTGGGTTTTTTTTTGGTGATGGCAATTTTTTTGGAAATTACAGCTCTGAGGAAGTACGATGGATCCTATGTTTTGAATGGGAATTGGGCTATTAGCTGGCCTGGAGACTACGAGGCGGCTGGAGCCACTTTCCACTACAAGCGACAAGATCTCAAGTCATTTGAATCCATTGCTGCATCTGGTCCACTTCATGAACCCATTGATCTACTGGTCAGTTTTTGCGAAGTATATTTTTTTGCAAGGGATTTGATTATGGTCTGAATTTAAGACTGGAATCAAAGGCAAAGCATTTGTTTTGACAAATTTGAAAATATCTTTAGAGTTATTGCATAGAAGTAGGAGCACAGGCAAATGTTAAACCTTTCCTGGTTTGAATTTTTTTTATATAAATCTACTTTCTGACTAAGTAACTGTGGCAGAAATTATATATATAAATCAAAATATTAATTACTGAGCAGGTCGCGTTACAGCCATCGAAATTACAATAATTATGTTATAATTTTTGCGACAAGGCCCCTGAGGTACACCCAGACAATTTGATTTTAAAACCAAAAAAAACCTTACACGAAATCAGGGCAACATTGTTTTCGCACTGGCACGACGATTAAAATTTAATAGAACTCCCATCCTAAGCAAATCTAATTTGTAGTTATTCTGGGCATTTTCGATTTATTCTTAGTTTGCAAATAATGGGATTGTGTTGGGCTTTCAGGTGCTTTACCAACAACCGAATCCGGGCATCAAATACGAGTACATGATGCCCATGAACGACGCTCCGATTCCTCCAGTCCCGGCGGATTCCTCTCTCCTCCCCAACCCGCATCACCGCCAACAATCTCCCGCCACATCCCGCCCATCCTCTTTCATTCCCCTCCATCCAAATTCCCCAGCCAATCTGGTGGTCAACACAAATAAAAATCCGGCGAACACAATCCCACAATTTCCTCAAACCTCAGGGACGGACTACGGTCAAAAATACGCGGAACCTCATCCCCATCTCCATGGCCATCAGGGACGGAGGTCAGGTCATGGTAGCGGTGGCGGTGCTTCAAATCCCGTCGTCCCCAACTCCAGATTGGGACGGGACGGTTCGGGGCCCGACAAGAAATTCCAATGGAAGATGATAGGCTACGCTAATTGCACAGAACCTTGTGGCGGAGGTATGGTATTTTGTATCTCAATTCCTAAGATATCCTTTTTAACATTAAGTCCTCATTCCATTCAATTGTTGAATGTCCAAAATAATCTGGTTATTGTGTTGTCATTCCGTGGCTAATGCGCTCAGGCACTTTAGTCGACCGACGGCGCGACGGTTTGGGTGGCCGAGGAGATTTTCAAAAGTCATTCAGTTCAACTGGGCCCGCATTGATTTATGGTAGACCTTTGAAGGGATTTAAAGACACATAAATTATAGAAGGTCGAAAAAAATATTGCATGGCATATAGTAAAGCCTAGTTTGGCGGGAATTTTTAAACTTAGTACGAAAATTGTATTTTGCATTTACGGTTTTGTTTGATGCACGGTACTACTGTTTTTCAATTCTCCAGGAACACAAACTTCAATCGTTCGCTGTGTCCGGGCATCCAGTGGAACACCTGTTTCCGACAGAAGGTGTCAAGGAGAGGATAAATCACCCATACAAACCACGATCCGATGCAATTTGAAACCTTGTCCTGCGGAGTGAGTGATTTTTATTCAAACACAGATACGTAAGGTACCCGGTTGGTTGGCCATTCAATCCCTTTGCATGTATTGGGAAAATATAAATAGAACTGCAATGTGTTGTAGATTTTTTTTATTGAAGGTGTAAAATTAAACCCCAGTGTATTTGATTCTGGCGCCGTAGTATTTTTATAATGGTAATACTGCTATAGATTAGCTCGAAAATAGTTCGTTCTGTTGGCTCCTCCCGCTATAATCTAAGCCGAATTGAAATCATCGGCATCTATATTGGAGTCCGTGGGTAACATTCTTTGAGGAATTTAATTTAGATTAAAATTCGGACTACCGAAATTACTGCTCGAAAACGTCGCTACGGCCGCAATGAAAGGGTCTGTCCAAATCCTAAACTACCATCTGCGCCCCAAGTTAACTCAAATTTGTGTACTCCATTGCATAAGCAGCACCGTTTATTTTTTAACCTGAATTAGTTAACTTAAAAGATGTCATTGTATACTGTGTCACGTATGGCAACTATTATATTAGTAGTAGTTACCAATAAAATTTGGTTTTCTTCTTCTTCAAAAGTTGATCTGCCCTGCCTGCCAAAATCCAACAGTAGCATATTTACTCTCATAATTCATCCCCAAACCTGATTTTACAATGAATTGTTGACAGTACGTTCGTGTACGTGTTTGATTATGAATTATGGATCCAGTCAGTCAAACATGAATTGAATTTTGAATTGGATTAAGCCAGGGAAGTACATAAGAGCGCAGCGATTTTCCCGTTCTCTGGGATTAAGCAGTAAAGTGTGTTGCTTGATTCTACCTCAGTGATTGAGACATTTGTGACTTGTGTTGGAGATTCATGTTCTATTATATTTGATTGATTTCAGGTGGGCAATTGGACCTTGGTCTGACTGCACGGAGACCTGTGGGGATGGATTCCAGAGCAGAACAGTCCATTGTCAGCAAAGAGTGTCGCCGACGTTGACAATGCGTGTGGCAGAAGGTGCTTGTTTGGACACACAACCAGAGTCGAGGAAATCGTGCTTCATCAAACCATGTCATCGGTGGGAGACCACGACTTGGAGTCAGGTATGTGTCCCCTGCGTAACTCTCTTTAAGATATGACTACGAGTACATAAACTAGCGTTGCATTGTTGCATTCCAAGGACACAATTTATTCAGATTTTACTTCATCTTAAATTACAAATCAACGTTTTTAAATTATGAATTGTAGCTAATTTTTATTTTTAATTGTTGTAGTGTTCGGCTGGATGTGGAAATGGAATTCGCTCTCGGAACGTGATGTGCTTAAATGCTGTTGGAGACAGGACACCTCTCTCCGAGTGTGACTCACAGACTAAACCTTTGGAGATTTCTCCGTGTAATATGGGCCCTTGTGACGGGTCAAATTGGTTTGTTTCCCCTTGGTCACCAGAATGTACTGAGAAATGTGGGAATGGGCTTTTAACACGGCACGTCATTTGCTCGGACCTTGCGGAGAAATCAAGACGAAGATCGGAAAGAGTTTCATCGGAATTGGAAACCAATTTAGTGGATGATGGAGACAATGATGACAGCTTTTTAGAAGACGGGAACTTGGTTTGCGATGAAAGTCAGCGGCCGTCGGAGGAAATGGAATGCGCGTCGGAGCGTCAATGCGCGGAAGCCACTTGGTACTCCGGCCCTTGGAGTGAAGTAATTGGGCTATATTGAATTATTTTTTGGTTTAATTTGTGAGAATAATATTAACAAATGTTTTTATTAGTGTTCTGTGACCTGTGGGAATGGAGGACTCAAAACACGACAAGTTATTTGCGTACATTTTTGGGAGAGGGAAGTTCAAAGTTGTGGATGACTCTCTTTGTTCAGGCTTTGGGAAGCCAAATGAAAAACAAAGGTGTGAAAGTCATCGGGTTTGCCCTCCACGATGGTTTACGACGGAATGGAACGAGGTAAAATATCCAATAAAATTTGGTGCATTTTAATCAACAACTTGCTAAATTAACTGATTTTGGATCCCCTAGTGCTCCGTCCCTTGTGAGGGTGGAGTTCAAAAGCGAAGCATTAGTTGTCGTGGCTCTAATTGGACTTCTCCATCATCCAGCTGTTCCGATCGGGATAGACCTCTAGATCATCAATCATGCAATCAAGAAAAATGTAGTCAAAATCCTGGGAGTGAAAATCAACATCCAACCAGAGATTCTCCAAGAGCATCCACACCGGACTTTCAAGCTGCAACGAAGGTCGAGGCAACTCAAAATATTCAAGAACCCAATGAGGAACCGGATGGTAAATACAGAGAGATTAAGAAACTTTAGGATTATTATTCATAATGATTAAAAATAAAATCTTTAATTCGGCGTTAGACTTGTGAAATCTCAAATGTGGCATTTTGGATTGATTTCAGATACGGAGTGCACAGACCAGTACAGAAATTGTGCTCTTGTGGTTCAAGCTCGATCTATGTCGCTACAAGTATTATCGCTCTGTTTGTTGTATATCCTGCACTGTGAATTAATCCTTCCTTGTTTTGTAATTTTAATTTTTTTTAATACCAACATGTACAAATATTTTGTTAATTTTTAGTTTGACTAACAAACGCTACTAGTGACAATTTGGGATTGCATAGGGGGATGTTTTTTGCTATATTTAAGTGACCCCGCTTTTCACTGCAATTCGACATGTTTTTATTTGTAAATGTTTGTGGATGACCCATGCTGAATGCGATTATAGTATTACGCCGTGACACTTGTGTAAGATTTCTTGGACAAAAATGCTTTGACCAATAATTATACAAATGAGGATGTGAGCAGTATTGCATTTGTTTTGTGCTTGCTTAAATTATACTGATGTCCATGCATTAGTGCTGCGTTCAAACTGTTGACCCAGAAAGCTTCCGGAAATTCTACCTAACCATGTAAAATTGCGAAAACGTCAAAGGTCAAAACCATCTTTTGTAACTCATAGTTTATTACTAACATTTACCCCCCAGGGAAAGCTATGCTACAAACACTACCAAATGCCGGAAGGCATTGTGTTAGTTATCACCATCGTCAACATGTGCTAGTTACTAGTAATTAAATGTCATTGACAAGTGAACTGAGAGCTTTAATTATTATCCCAAAAATACATTAATTTTAACTGGTAGCTAGAGATTTAGCCAATGAATGAGTTCGTTTCCATTGTGATAAACTTAATTTATGAAGTTGCGACGCCTAGAACTTAAGAATTAGTGTAGACTCTAAATTGCATTTATGACAGCAAAGGTTTGGAATTTAGAAAGATGAGTATTGCCGTTGGTCATTGTAAGAAACTTACCCAAGCTTTTTGTTAAGATGGGATCTAATCTAACTATACAGAATTTAGAAGTTAAATTATTAGAATTGCTTGAATAAAAACTAAATTTGTTTGAACCCAGTTTGTAATGTTGGAACTTCGATTATTTGTTGCATCAAATTTGAACTCTCTAATATAAATAAGACCTACTCAACTGGCATAAAAAAAAATATATGCACAAATTCCTACTCCTAGTATGCGGCTACTTGTAATTCCTTCACTTTCACAATAAAGCTGGAATTGGGTTAACAAGTGAGTATAAATCGCAGCGGAATGGCATGTTTACCATACATTCTCTCTCTGACTGTCGCACTCGCACTATTACTTCGAATTACAATTTGATTGAAAATGCCACTTGTACCTTGTGCAATAATATTCGGCACCATTGTTGCAATGGCGGATAGTGCGGCATTCCCGGCTGAAGGATTCATAGAGAAAGGGTGCGTCCTTCCGAAAACTTTTGCAAACCTTCCAACGAATTTCGTAAGCTTATTCGTAATTTCACTTCGTTTTTGTCCAAAAACTTTTTAATGTTGTAAATTAAAATTGTGAGCCTGCCTGAACTTAACGCAGGTGAATGACAATCAACCAGACGGTGGTTATTATCTGCCATTCAATAACCAGGCTCAAGCAGTAATCATTGCACAAGCTATTCTTGGAAGAGAATTGACTAAAGATGACGACATGACGAAATATTGCCCTAGACTAACTTGGAAGTGGACAACTGAAAATGGAGTTAGCAAAAATATTGGAGAATTCTCAGGTTTTGGAGGAAATAAAACTTCATTAACCTGTAGCAATTTGGATATGGTTGGGGAACACCAGCGTTGTTCGTTGAGGCACGAGAATGGGTTTCGTAAGTTTAACATTACCATTGAACATGACATGCTAATATTGGGTATGATAATTTATGGTTTTTGTATTGTATTTTAGAATCGGGTGAAGAAATCTATTTAACGTTCACGAATAGAAAATCATGGTGGGTCGTTTTTATTTGTATTGGCAAAAGCGAAAAAAATTTCAGTGTTGTGTCAGTCAAACCGAAGCTAACTGATGAAGAAATCGCAACCATTTCTGAACACGTCCAGGAGCTCGAATTTGACCCATCCAAATTCAATGTTGTTGACTACAGCAATTGTTCAATGCAGAAATAAAGCACTCTGATTAATTAGTATACAAATGCGGCATTTCCTAACATGCCTGTTTCAGACCAAAGCAGGTGCACGTCCACATGTATAAACATATGAGGCAATTTGCAATTCCTGAATTTTCAAAACCAAGTGGGGTTGTTGCGAAACTGGAAATATATTCTTCAAAAATAGAGTTCGATTAGCAAAATGCATAAATGGCAGTAAAATTACTCATATAAAGTGCAAGTTTGAACTTGACACAGATTGAGAGCCGATTGTGTCATAATATTGTCCAAGTCTAATTGGAAGTGGGCTGGACAAGGCGGTCACGGTCACAAAAAATTATTAGGATATTATTAAGGTTTGAAGTAAATAAACCTCACTAACCTGAGAACTTGCATGTTTGGATTCAGCAACACAAAAGTGAAATAAATAATAAATAATTTCGGAAGTGTCGAA